>SJJU01072147.1:0-112989 GCA_012932125.1 Conopomorpha cramerella
AGAGTTGTAAGCCACATGTCCAAGTTGGTTTTCGGATGTATTTGTATATTAATTTAATAAGAGTAAAGTAAAGAGAGTAAGGTACTTTTTAACTTTAAGGCACTTCCTTTTTAACCCCCGACGCAAAAAGAGGAGTGTTATAAGTTTGACTTGTATGGCTGTGTGACATCATATCGTCATATCGTATGTGGCATCATATCTCTCGAGTTAATAAAGCTATTACAATAAAGTGTTTTTTGTTTGAAAGCTGATTTGATCGAGCGTGTTCCTAGTTACGTTTGATCGATATCGGCTCACCCACTCAAAAGTTCTGGGGATGAAAAATTTTACTTGAGTAAATATGTTCAAGTGGGTATCAAATGAAAGAGCACGACAAATATATTTAAAATTTGTTTATTTAATGAACATTGGATAATTTGTTAAGTCAAGTTTATACAAATATGTTCAAGTGGGGTATAAAATGAAATGGTACGACACGAATATTTAAAATCGGGTTTTTTTTAATAGTTACCAATTTAATTATTTCAATTTGCAGATTAGATTCTCAAAACTTTTTCATCGAAGAAAAAAAAACTTAAGCTAGAATTATATTAAACATTTCAAACCAGGGCAGGCCAAAGGTGGAATGCATAAAAAACCAGCTAAACAAAATTCTTAATTTAAAATGACATTCCTCTCAGATGCCTCGCACTCTCAAAGGACGTCTGGCGCGGAATAGCGTACTTTTAGCCGGGTGGGCTTATTCGCGATAATAAAATCTACCACCAAGTTATGTGTCACATAAAAATGTGCCATTAATACTATTGCCTGGGTCCTAGCGTCCCGAGCATGTATCAATTAAAACTAAATTGTAAGTAGGTACAGGTATTTACGATTTTATCTTGGAAAGCATTTTAAACATCTAGCCGTTATTAGACAAGTACCTATAGCATTTGGGTTGAAATTTGTTTATATGATAGACTTGTTGTTCAATCAAAGCATCCATTTTTCGGTGACAAAGAATAAAAGATGTCTAGATACGAATTCATTAAAAATGATGTGAATGGATATCTTATAGAATTAACACAAAAAATGATATATTATTATTTTTTATCTCCATTAACTGGAGAAACCAGGCTACGAAACCATTAAATATTTGCATCTACTTAGGCCGTATAAGATTCACCGCTTTCTGTAAAGGAATACCCACCCAACTTGAAACAATGGCACCATGCTACTTACATATTATACAGTGCATGTTATTTTTATTTTCCATGACTATTACCTACAATGCATATTATTTTCATTTTCCATGACTGTGGTATCTTTCTGTCCTAGTATCGTACAAATGTAGTTACACGGTTCACGGGAATGCCCCTCTGTTGCTTGTCGGCGAACGCAAACAGTTCAGATTATACCAAGACCTTGCCTGTTCATACACATCTGAGTATATTTACCCGAGGAGCTCCAGAGCCGTCGGCGGGCACTCTAAATATTGATATGTTCACGATATCGATGATATCTGAGGCTCGCTATAAGACACCTCTAAACCAGGAACGCCAATTCGATTTATTTAGTTTTTTGACGACCGATGTCATAGGTACTCACGCATTTTAAAGTCTGTTTTGTATGGGCTTTACGCTATTATGTCTTTTTACATTGTTATTGTGAAGATATGTCATATGTAAAGTATAATTAAGATGGAGATTCATCACAGTAACTACACACAGTTTTACTATTAAGGATAAAAAGCAACGAAAAATTATGATACTTACATTATTTTTTTCCTTCACCGCTAAAATCTTTTGTAGTGAAGGAACTCATCCGATCCGATGCACGGTATGCAAACCAAAAAGTACTAAATAGTTAGTCCGTACAAAACACAATATAATAAGGTACCTACGTGTATTGAAGAGAATCCTATGCAGATAAGTTAATGCGATTGTGTAAAATCGCCACATATGTATATCTGTTCCCAGTGGTTTATCGACTTATCATGAATTGTATCGCCGAATGTTGTAACATTAGAAGCCTAACCTAAATTCGTTATCTTTTTGCTACTTCAAGCCTAACTCCATTCTTTGTTGACGGGCGTTTGCAGTGCGGCGGCACTGATGGCGGCTGTCTCACGAACACTATTGACCTTGTAATGCATATGTTACTGTCTCTTTCTTACACAAACACAGCCTTTATTGTATTTTTATAATGAGTAGGTATTTCTGTTATTATAATTACCTAGCTGAATTTTCCTTGGCACGATTATTTTAGGGTTCGGAGCTCGATTCAATTTATTGATTGTTTTGTAAAGAGAATAGAATTTCACTCTAAATTTATGAATAATTTTGATAAGATACCATCGTAACAATAAAATTTCTTTACATAAATACTTACGTATACCCTCGTATTTACCTACAAATTGTCGTAACACCTTCGATATTTCCCATCGTAAGTCAAATCAATTAGAAATGGAATACTTGATAGAAACAGGAGGAAATTGAGAAAATGACTGGGACATGCGTGGTGCTGCTGGGTGCCGTCTTTCGGATGATCCGCTGCCGCCGCTGTCGTGTGCCGCCGCCGCCGCCACGCCGCCGCCGCCACCGTCGCCCGTCACTCTTGTCAGTCAGTTCTCCTCGGACCTTTGTCGCGCGCGCACCCGCGTCACGTTCCCTTCCCGACATATCATATTACACACGAGTTTTTCCCCTGGAAAAGTGCGTTCAAAAACATAAACCATCAGGTATTGACAAAGAATTCGTTCGCACCTGTTACAGTTTTGTTTGTGCTGCTGTTCACTATATTATTTTGGTTGTGTTTATGTACTTATTACGTTACGTTTTGTTGGCTTTCGTGGATTATGTTTTGTTGTTGAAAGTTGAGGTGAGTTTATTTATTTTGCGGTATTTTGCTTTGTTGCATTGACTTAGTTTGATATGGCATGTTTTGCGAGTTATTATTGAAATTCTTATTGGAATACTGCATTATAACGAGAGAGAAGTTGTCTTGTTTATTGCCGGCAATTGGCCGTCCATTGACGTGATCAACGTCACAAGCGCATAAATCGCTGCAGTGACGTTTTTTTACTGCTCGTTTATCCATTATTTATCATCTCCAATATTACTGAGCAGGCAGACTTACAGCCTATCATGCAAGTCTTCAAGTCTTCACTACCTTATGAAACATGTACCATTTTTTCGCGTTTGAACCAATTAGCATCGAACTTGTTCATTGATATCTTGGTGATTAAACAATAAATATTTTGAATGTACTTTCGGCAATAAACAAACCAAGTAGGTAGTTGCCTGTATAGTTAGTTTACCTAACTATTTATGCACCTACTTAGGTAAGTATGTAGGTAGATACATACAGCTGCTGCGTTCATTTTGTAATACACACAGTACCTACATGTAGGTACAGTTTCCATTATTGCGTAGAATATTTTATTTTTATGCTTTTACTTTTATGACTATATTTGCCATCAGGAGATTTAGCCTATTATAAAAGTTAATAATATAAGGACCACCCATTATTATTTAATTTTAAAACTACCTGTGTAATATTTACCTATAACTTTAAGTATCGTATGTTGTGATCGTTCAGGCAACTCGAGTATCGAAATATTAAGATTCTTGAAATGCCGGTTCTAATTTGAATGTTAACTTATGCAATATCATCTGCTGAGGACCATCGATATCTCTAAGATTATGTAGACTGGAACGTCTCGTTACATTTTTAATTACCGAGCACTTTATCGAAGTATCTTATTTTAAGGCTCGTTAATTAAACTAATTTTCAGTAATAACAACCTACGCATATTCGTGGATACATAAACATTAATTAAAAGTCCTGAGGAGATATTTTAGGCGCCCTACAAGAATTTTCAAGCGTCTTTGTCAAATGTATGGGCAAGTTTTTGGGGTACCGTTGATTGTTAAATGATAAGCCCAATCATCGAACAATTTACGGGCACATTAACCTATTGCCATTTTTCATCGTCGTGGATAAAAGAAAAAGTTAATTCTTTTGATATCATTTTCGTTGAAAATTAAATAAATAGCTAAGTTCATTTAAGGACAAAATTAACAACTTATACAGAATGTATACCGTATTTAAGTATGATACATTTTCAAAAATGGTTGTCGACGCAGTCGTCTCTGCATTCGTCCGTCGTCTTTTGGCTGCAGTCCTAGGTAAAACGTATGCGGGTTCCTAATCGAAATAATCTGCTTCAAGATATTTATAAATAATGGCTGTGCAATCCAGTCCCTGGAGAGCGAACTTATCTCTAGATAACGATAGCTGTATGTGTTTACAACACAGCTGTTATCACCAGAATATAATATTTGCGATTGCGATTCGTTTTTCTTCTCGCACAATTACTAATACTTAGTGGAACCTTACTTGGGGTAATAACGTTAAATTTTGAAGTTAAAATGGAGAAAAATCAAAGAAGAACTCGATCGGAGGGAGTGTAATCGGGGGTCGGTGACAGGCTCACTCCCCTTTTGTTATTTCCCGTTGCAACAATTATTTTTCATCTAAGGACAATATTTATTGTCATTATAATCTTGTTTTTTGAATTTGCTCGATATGGTCTATTAAGATAATCCAAAGCACGAGGGTGCAGTGGGGACAGGCGAACGTGCGCTGTATTGTTGAATTGAAAAAATAGGATTTGTCTTTCCCTCGCGCCAATATAAATGAGTACGTGATAAAATATAATTTTGAATATTCTATTGACAGCTATTTATTACAGGGTCAATGACCAGCCCTAATCCCGATGCGGACAACAATCGGGCGTACGGACTTTTACCATTTGCCTTTAAATTACACTTTTTTTGTGATAGGGAAAAATGTTCAATGCAGGTGCGACTATAGGTACTACACACAGTGCACGCAAAGAATTATAGATTCTAAGCAGCTTTAATAAACCTTTCATAATAGTGTTTTATAAATCTATGTATGTATATCCGTTTACAACAATAACACAGATAAATAGAAGGCAGGCCTGAGCATGCCGAAGCGGTGAATCGGTCTCTACCGCCGGTATTACTCAATGCTTCACGCTTCGTGCACATCATCTATCATTTGCCTCTTTCAACTTTCGTTATGAGGATAGAAGGAGACAAAAACTATCATGGGCAAATGATGCCAATCCGTTCAAATTGCTCATAATATGGTCTTGCAAATACTTACTACCATTCGACGTGCGTATTCGTTTTGTGTATTTAGAGATGAACGTTAAAGCTTGCAAAGATAGTTGCGTTATGTCGTAACGTTGATAGGTGTTTGTTGTGTATCTTTGTAGGTACTTTATATGGACAGTGTTGAGTAATTATTACCAACTTCATGCACCTGCATTATGACAATAAAAAAATGTCAATGAAAATATATTCGCGGATAACTTGAACAATAAAATTTGTTTTTTTTTCGTTAGCTATTTTAGATCTACTGATGTCGAACATTAATATTTGTACAAGTCATACCTAATATTACGGATATTAAACATACATAAGGGATATTTTACTTGGATATCTAAGTACAGTATGTTACAGGCTATGTATCAAAGGACCAACTGTAAACAAACAAAGTTTAACTAGTTCCTGACCATATAATAATCAATATACTCTGAAAAAACATTTCAAAGCTTTTGTAGAAACGTTGATATCAATATACATAGGTAGGTAAATACGTGCCGTCGATTGTACTTTTCCGTAAAATGAATCGCCCCTCACGAGGTAGCTCTCGTAATAGTTTTCACAGACAATTTAGATTTCTAGAGTTTGTTGAACTAAATATCATACATAGTATTAACAAAGTCACTTCCCGCTGTCTGTCCCTATGCATGCTTAGATCTTTCGTGATTTGATGAACTGATTTTGATGCGGTTTCTTTATTAGCTAAAGTGATTTTTAAGGAAAGTTTTGTACAAGTTTATATGTATAATATAAACTTGTACAAAACTATGTAATTGTTAATAATGTATGTAGCCGGGTCAGCTAGTAATTAATAATACCGCCGTACCAATAAACGCGGTGTTTACTTATACCACAATTATTACCTGTCTCGTGAAACGGGTTATCCCGTATTAGACATACAACTGACAAGTTGAGCTTAGTTTATCTTCGAAATAGTTATTTCGCCATTGTTAGTAAGGCAGTGACTAATGCCTAAAGTATTTACTAACATCAGGAGAAGTTTATTTTGTTTGTATACGCGCACCGTTTGGATGCCTTGACTGAAATGTGCACAACTAATGTTGAACTCTATTACACTCTAAGAAATACTCAAAATTTATTGTAACAATCATAATAATTGCCTTCATATACGAACAGGCAAATCTATACACCGCGACAGCCTGGATCTGTCTAAATAAGTTTAATCATGTTATTACCTAGACAGACCTTTTTTCGATTTATTGAATGTTTGGATTGCGATAACTAGAACCAGAACTGAAATAAAACCTATAGTTTTAATGGGTTATATTTCTTATCGTAGCTCAGTTCGAAGCGCCAGAGTGTTTAGGCGTGCCTAAAGAGAGCGTAAGACAATGCGGGCTCTGTTAATGCCACTAACCGTTAGCTGGCCGAGGTACGCGCTCAACTAAGGAATGTAGTGTAAGTACCTATACATTCCAAATTCAAAAGATTTATACGGGACGATAGACATTACATAATGCAAACTGCGTTACTATACGAACTTCAACTAAGTTTTAAATCAGTTTGCTTTAAAATAAGCAACTGTAAGCAGAACGCTACGGTAATGGTACCTTTCCATTTTGTTTTGTAATCATCATTTGACAAAATGGAGTGTTTTACTACGTATATATTCGTTCCAATATACACAGGAAGTGAAGCGCGGTGAATGCTCTAGACTGTACTTTATCTAGAAATAGATAATAGTTATTCCTACAATACAACAAAACGATTTTGAGACGAAGTGGAACACGACTAGAAGTAGAAGCAATGAGATGTCAGGTCAGGTGAAAATCGGACGCCTAGTCGCTAAAAGCGCTAATTCCCAATGCAAATATCCTGAGTTTAACGAACTCATTGATCAAACTAGCGTATCAAACTGAAAGCATACCGTGATTTTTACCATTAAAGGTAAGTTAACCTTACCTTTACTTTTTGTTCGTTTCCCAGAGAAGCAGGCAGAGATGTCAATCTTATTTTCTCACACGCCTTTTCGTTTTATCATACACAATGTCACGCGTTTCACAAGAACACTATCCATTGTGTGTTTACTTTGCTGACTTCGGTATTTATAATGTAGTTTTGTTTATCGAAAAATAAATTATTATGCAAAGGAAAAGTTATTCGTCATGACAATGTTACTCATCAACTCGAGTCGCCTGACCTCAAAACTATCAGCATCAGTACAACTACGGCCCGGAGGCCCGGTTGGAAAAAAAAATGTTTTTGACTATATGTTTCTTAACATGGATTTTACTTTAATAAAGTTTTTGTTCGATATAGTAGTAAACAACGGACTGTTCATGGTTATCTTTGCTGGAAATAGAACTCTCATAGGTGCATTTAATACGGCCTGATGGTATTTTTTTCTGGGTTCACTATCTATTATTATTTTAAAACTCTAATAACAGTATTTAACATTCGGTGCATTGTGGAAAGAATTGTATTTGTATGTAATTTAGAATTTTTATATTTCAAATGTACCTAGTAGTTTGTAAATAATTACCAATCATTCGACATTCACCGTTTCATAGTAGGGCTAATGCTTATATATTCAAATTGTATTATCAAGTCGATACGCTACGCTTGATTTGTTTTGTCGGCCTTATAGGCTATTACTGTGATACATTCTCCGAGCAACAACGGTTAGCTCTGCTGAGCGCAAGGTGATTGCAATGAATCACCTCTCCATCACACATCACATTACTACTGGCACATATTATTACGTTTTTCTCTCTAATGAATACTGTGAGATTGAGAATATCGTTATTAAAGGTATAACTGTAAACAGCCATCGCCGCAGGTCGTTGTCGTGGACGTTGCGTGGTCGTGGTCGTGTCTTGCTTTTCAGTGATTACATTTATCTGTTCCTTCACGATTTAAAACATGTTACTATTCCTGACTTTTGTATAATGCGTCAATATATTAAGCGATGGACGTATAACTTCAAGTCAGGTTAAAGTGTATTTACTGAAATATGCAAGTTTCGGGTGTAGGTAGAAATTCCTACTGTTTCTCTCTCAATGTCAATATATTTTAGTATACGTACCAATAATAAAAATAGTTTAATGCACAGTACTTTTAGTAATACCTATAACATTACTACCTTTGTCCATAAGCTGAAGGAAGCCTGGCATGTTATTGTTGATCTAAAGGAAGTACATTTGAAACGGACATAGATAAAAAGATCGATATCTCTCGGAATTTTTCCTCAACCGTCCACACCTACCATTAGAATTTGCATATCAATGAAGTCTCGTGGGAGAAGTGTCAGTGCATGAGATCAGTATACGTGGCAGGTCCTCTGTGTATCCCATGGGGCATTGCACCGGTCGGTGGCGGTGGCGGCGGGCGTCGCGATGGAATGCGCTCGCTCGTGGGTTACGAAATGCCGGGCCGATGCCGTAGCGAGCCCAACAAGCGGCCACCGAATACGCAATCACCTGGATTGTTTGTATGGGATATCTGTGCTTGCGCGTCAACTGCGATAGCCTGATAGTACCTTGCATACATACGTACTATTGCTTAATCCCTTGCAGACTCACTTGTGTTGATATTATGGGTAGGTACCTGCTTGCGTTATTGTGTATCGTTATGTTTGTAGAGTTGAATATTTTTAGAAGTGTTGTACCTACCGTTGATGGATACTACAAAGTATGTACTGATGTATGTTACGTTATGAGGAAAAAATAATGAATATCCTTTTAATTTCCTCAGTACCGTTGCGTGTATACACCGGTAATACTACTATAGTACTATTAACATTTACCTACTTATCATATTCAAATGTAAAGTTTTTTTTCTTAATTATTCCCTTATTACAGCTATCGGCTAGCGGATATACAAAAGTAATTAAAATCAGTCGATGAACTGTTTCTTGAGCGTATACATCATTGTATCCAACGTTTCGGTGTCAGTGCATGTAGCGTGAACAACCGTGTTACTATGCGGAAAGGACAAGGCCCATCAGAGCCCCTGAGCGTTTGGGCTGATTAACAGTTACACTGATGATGCGGAAGACATTCGATACATACATACGTAGTTTCACGCCTGTCTCCTAAAAGGGTAGGCCACTAGAGACACTAATTTAGTAATTATCTTAGAGTATACTTAAACTACCTATCGGACTGTGATTTGGTTATCAGAAAGGACCATGGATTTCTGTTTTCTTAGGTAGTGCTGGTCCGTAAGGGTATGTTAGTCAAACTAATGTGTAAACAGTGACGTTTCAAAATATTAGGGATGCAAATGATAATGATCTAGTGGCACTCATCACTGACTTCAATTACGAATGTATTAATTTAATAGTCTGTAGAGTTTTATAGGTAGGCCCGATAAATACACACACAACACGACCTTCAGCAACATTTCCACTTCGCCAGAACTAACCCTAAATATATCTTAAAACATCATTCTCCTATGTACAAGTACTTAGTACATACTACTTACTAACTTTACACCTATAAACCTTTGCTAATGTATGTCCTGTTCCTATGGCACCCCAGAGGTACAGAGGACCTTGACAAGATCACGTCACGGCTTCCTGTCCTCAGCAACGCCTCGCTCCAGCTCACTCCTGCGGCATGCAGTTCACTCTCGACTGTTGCTAATGTATACGTAATCCGTATCCTATATGTACATGTACAGCGATATAACAATAGCATGAGATTGTATTGCCTCTGTGTTCCTGTTCTATTAGTAGTGAAGTACCAACAGTGCGACAGTCTCTGTATCGCCATGCTCTATAGTGCTATAAGTGCCCCTTAAAGCGTTGGTAGCGGTATAAGCGCTGTGTAGTCATCGAGAATGGCAACAGAATGTAATTATACTGGTTTGCCATTGGAATACGAATGCCTAGGCGGCTCGTTGTTTGTTCCCACTACGAGCATTTGGCTCACGTTTTTGGAACGAGTGGTTCCTAAATAAAATGATATTTATATTAAAAGATGACTGTAGAATATATTAGTAGACTGGCTGTCATATTATGTCTGATTTCAATTGACATTTTTAAACTCAAAACTATTACAACTGATAATTATAATTACGACCAATCCTGAAATAGAGGTAATTACAATATTTACCTTAAGTATTTCTACGTTCGACCCAAAACCTGACTCATAGTTGTTTGAATATGCCTGTGTACCTGGCTGTGTATAAGGAAAGTTTTATTAAAAATATTTGTCTGTTTTTTGACGTTACTCAGACAAACACACGCAACGCATTCTCCTTTAGAACCTTAACACATTTAAGTGGATACAGACAAGAGTAATGTTATCAAAGCCATTATGAGTTATGATTACAAATGACAGTAATGAGGCGCAGGTGTGCCGCTAGTAGGAAATCAATTCAACAAGGTAGATTGTGCATAAAATGTCTTTCACACGCTACGCATCAATTATGAAGAAAACATTATGTATAGCTCAGTATATACTTACGTAATATTATGTTTGATATGGTACGGCAATGGTTGATAGTAGTTGGCATAGACAACCTGTATCGTGATCAATAATGAAGCAAACACGCGCGATACGTTCATTATTTTGATAGTCGAGTTATTTTTTTATCACATTGTTACAACTGATTTGTTTATGCGAGAGAACGCTAGTAGAACCTATGCATTAAAAAAGGGTCAGTAAAAAAATCAATAATAGTGAAGGAAGTTATGTACATTAATTAATTTTATTAGTGACTACTTATTTCGTCAATAACAATACTACGGTGCCACGTAAAAGTTATCAGGAAGTTTGTTTTATGAAAAATCGTTTAATCAATCTCGCCTACCAAGTTACTCAAGAGTTGTATGATTAATGGCTCTATTAATATTTTGTCGGAGTATTTCGTGATTGTCAGACGTTTGCGCGACTTAGACTAATGTATCCATTATTATTGGCTCACTCGACCAGTGTTGGTTGACTCTGCAAAGAGTATATAATCTGTACGAACAGTGTAAATATTATAACACCAGTCTGTTTGTATTGTCCTTTATACAAAGATAAGTATTTTATTAGTGACTAAGCGTTATACTGTTTCTATGTCTATGTTTATGTATTAAGTAATAGGATTGAGAAAATACCTCCTTGTGTGAGGAATAGGCGTTTTATTTGCGGAAAATATTTACTTTTCTTATTATTCAATCGTATCAAGAGTATCAGTCTACTTGCGTATCGTACTAGAACATGAATGGTGTTCCGTTTTAGGTGCAAATCCGTGCCAAATGGACTGAACGCGGCTTTGCATATTAATTGTACGATAGTGTGGACATTGTCGGTACATCTATGTACTGTCAGACAGACAGACAGGCATAACGCAACTATAATAGTTAACAATGTACATAGTGTAGTGGGGTCATCAATTACCGATTTAAGACCCTATCAAACGACATCTACTCGATATTTTTTTCTAGGAATAGTGTTTAATTTTGTAATAATATAAATATACAATTCTTAAGGATTTATTCTAGAATCTAAGTAACTGTCTAAATCACTTTTTTGTACAAAAGTTTCTAAAATATAGAGATATCCCGGTAAAGATATCTATTCAGAATCAAATTATGAATTCATAACTTCATTCGTTTTGGCGAACTACTAAAAGTACAATAAACGCAGTCGAAGTTTTTCCTTTCAGTAATTATATTTAAATACGTATTGAACGAAATATGGGATGTGACCCAAAAAAAAAATCATTGCCGTCGGGATTAATACAATACCTACATTGTCACATACAATTTTGCATGTCCGGTCCTTCTGCCCACTCATCTGGTCTCATTCATATGACCACGTCCCCAACGGCTACCTACGCTTCTTTTTACTTACCTACTTATTTATTGTGTCCTTTTTGGAGCTGCTATTTTACTCAGTTAATCTTTCTTTATGTAAGTGCTACTTATTTACCACGTTTTATGACCAATATTTTTGCAAGTTTGGTAATATATATCTGCTAAAACTTCGTGAATTCCATATTCATTTTTAAAAGAAATTAGGCATAAATACTGAAAGATTGAGTGTTATTTGTGTTAAGACATTTTTACTTTTGAAAACTTATACTCCATAGAATAAATAGCAAAACATTTACGAATATATGTTAGATGCTTTCACAACATATGAATTCGAGGATCTTTATCTCTTAGAACAAACACGAAATATATTTTTTGTAACGTTTTTAAATGGGTTACACTACGGAAAACACAAATGCTGATAATACATCGACCTAAGAAGGCTGACAATTCACACCTTTATGCCATAGGTAATAGAGATCAAAATTCTAATTTCGAGAGTTCAGCTAGATAATATGGTAGGGACAAAAAAAAGGTTTTTTTGCATTGTTAATATCCTTGCCGATGATTGGTATGCGTGAAGCGGTGCTCGGCGGTGCTGCCAGTCATGCACTGTGTTTTTTGCCTATTGATTTTTTTATACTACTTTTTTCACTGAACTCTAAACTAAACCAAATTGACTATTCCTAATTCAAATTAAAGACATTTTTTACTTACATATTTTTGGTACACATACCTACGCTACGCATCCTTTTTATCCTAAAGCAGGGTTGGCAGAGTCACTTCTTATCAAATAATGCGGGCCTAGAATAATATCGCTAATATCGAAAATAGGGAGTACATAGTAAGTAATGGAAAACCAACAATAGTTGCACCTAAATCGATCGATTGACTTTTTCCTGCTTCCTCTACTTGATCCATCGTCATGATTGAGGATAAACCCCTCTCTCTCTCTCTTTCATTTCTGCAATATTTATAAATATACGTCTAATTTTCATTAATTTGAAACAGAGCTTATCCTTTGGGAGTAGTGGGTACTGGTTTTATTAAATCCAATTTCTCTAAGGGATCATGTTATTTTGACTGTATAAGATTTTTATTAGGTATACCTTTTACCAGAACATTGATATCGGATAACTTTTGTTTTTAAGAAGGGCGGTCATTGTGTGTAATTCACAGGTCTTAACTTCTAAAGTACAACAATATGAACAGTTTTTAATACATTGTTCAATATCATTGATGTCCTGTTAATTTGTACTTCTATCCTTCTCTGGTGACTTACTAAATGAGTGAGACAGAACTATGAAATTGCAGGTTGCAAAGTATACTCTAAAAGTTAATAAACTGTATATACGCATAACTGATTCAAGAGGTGAATAATTTTGCCGCGCGGCAAAAGTAAATATGTCATTAGGCCCTACTTCCTGTTGGTGCGACGGCGGCGGCGGAACACGCGCTCTGAATGCAAATTAACGCCAAAATGTTTTTATTATACATGCCTATCACTGTACAAAACAGATTTCTATTATTGAAAAGTTTCGAAACAATAGATTTTGTGTCCGGCTGCGATATGGTCGGCATTACTTAATTAGGCACTTCCTAGTTATTTCTCGACAATGTCAAAATTTTGGTGGACACGACGGATTGTAAATTAAATTGAGGGACGAAATCTCGAGACATCTACAAGACTAGCATATGGTTAATTTTTTTTCATAAACGTGGGCCCATTGACTAAATTATTAATATTAACAAATTCCTGGGCACTTCATCAAAGAAATCAAAATGTGATGTAGCATTACCCTTTGTTTTTTATAATAACAAAAGTTATAGCTACATACCTATGTAACGTACATACTGTTTTGTTTTTTGCACGACATAATGATAGAAAAGGACAAACGATATTGTAAGACGCAGGTATTTTTTTATTTGTATATTTTAAGGGCCCCATAGTATTAGTATGTTTAACTTGTCCGCAGTATGTATGACAAATACGGAATAAACAAGTCCAATAGACCTGTCAGAACCTTTTTATTCTTGATAGCGCGTTTATTGATAAGGCTTCTGTATCACTTCTCTCACCCGGCAATCCATCTTCTCGAGTCAGGTAGAAATAAGTAGGTAATCTCTTTTTTTTTCGACACGTGGCTGTGGTTTTATGTTGCAACAACTCACGAATGACAATAAAGCAGGTCGTTTTCTATCGTCACGTTTCGTATGATAAAAATATTTATGTATAGGTAGGTAGGTGGGTACATATACAGGATGGCTCATTTACAACGGCCAGTATGGGAAACTTTTAATCTATAAGACATACGAAGATCTTTTTTTTGGAACCATGTCGTCGATTTTAGTAACAAGGAAAACTGCATTCTACATTTAATAAAAAATAACCTGTACTCAGCTCGGAAAACGAACCCGGTTGTTTTGAAAAAAAAAACTGACACTATTTCTATTTAGATATCGATTTCATAGGTCTTAAGTAGTAAATGTTTTTAAGAAATATGATGTCTAAAATGAATACAATGCATTGTTTTCACATACTTTCATTTATTTTGGTAGGTGTTGGAAGTGACCACTTTTTTTAATGAAAGAATGTAGTTTTTCTTGTTATAAAATGGATGACATGGTTCTTAAAAACTTATTATGTCTTATAGTTTCAGACTTTCTCATACTGACCGATGTAAATGAGCCATCCTGTATAAGTTGCCAATCCAATTTATCGAAATCAGTGCATTTTGTTTTTTTACGAAATCGGCAGATGTAATTTTAGAGCTATCGACGTTCTGTTGACATAACCAAATTGGTGCGGATTTTTATCGCGAATAGCAATTTTATGTATTCATGTCATCGGAAGCGAATACCGAATTAATTCTGAAATTAATGAAACGATCTGCTTTTGTTTTTTTATATCTATATCTAAAAACGCCATCTGTTATCTTCAGATCGGTATCGTAGTTTCGCACCGACTCAAAACAAACATACAAATACTCTTTATAGAGTATTATTAGTAATTATAAATATAGTTATAGTATTAGTGGTAGAGTAGATACATACTGTGTCTAAAGTCAATCGATAACTCGCTTCGGGGCGCGGGAGCTGCATCTGTGAGTGAGCCCTGTCTCGATTGAATTGAGGGCTCTTGAATTACAGTGCGGGCAATGATAAAATACAGATAGCAGAAAGCAACTATTTGTCCGCCTACTTAACGAAAGTAATCTACTAGTTTAGTACTTTGTTGACTAGTTTTTACACAGTGGGTACCTATATAAAAATCATGTCGCGGCATTAAGATATTTTCTTGGTGTTTACTTGGTAAGATTTTATGCCATAGTTCTATTTCTTGAGGGGATATTTTATATCTTCGGTTTAAACGTGGGATTTGTTGGGATCTGTAAAAATCATTTAATTAGTAATTACATTACCTACAATTTATTTAATAAGAATTTTACCGCTATAGTGAATGTTATTAGCGAATAATAAAATACATTAATGATGCTGTAAAACGAATAAACAAAAGACACATATGAACTCATTAACGGCGGCAGAACAGCCCTTTTACATAATAAGTTGGTACACGTACCTAGAATATTTTGTGGTAACGGAAACATCATTACGAAATTGTTCATTAATTTGCAGTCTGTTTTTAATATGCAAATGAATAGGCCATTGATTACAAATATTACGATCATGGGAATGTTAACAGTTGTTCCAGCCTTCTAGAAGAATGGCTCGATTTTGTCTTACATTGTTGGCACCATATACCTACCGAAATGACAACGAAACTGTTCTCTCTGTCAATACGTATCCTAGTTCAAGCATAACGCTGCTCGTCGTCGCCCAATGACGAGCGCCCGACGTGAGCGAATGACAAATCATCCAATCAGCGGTTTCGCAGCCACGCCCATTCTCCATTGCATTTATGTCGCGGCCTTTGTGCAGGACTTCCTGACTTGACATGACTACGACAGACTAAGACAATGGCAGTGACATTGACTGACAAAACAAGACAAGAGACAGGACGATAGGAGGAATTTGGGAATAAAACAGGACAAATTATCCAAATTTCCCTGCGTTTTCCTTGTTAGACCGAGCAATTTAGTTGCCAGAATTGCTTAGATGTAAAATGCAGAATTTAGCATTAGCAATCTAGTGGTTGTATGTGTATGTCTCAATTACTGTCAGAGTACAACAGATGAACGTCACCATTGTAAAGCAATTGAACTAACACGTTTCGGCTTCATGCAGGTGATCGAGTTTGCTAAAGTACATCACAATAGCGTATAATATAACTCAAATAGTTGCAATAGTGCATATTGCCTCTTTTATCCTCACAACAACTGTCAGATTTTTTTATTTCTTTTAGGACTAATATCGGGATGCACTGCATTTATTTACAAATAAAACCACAGTTATTTGTGTCAGAGACTAATTAATTCCTAAAAAGGTAATTGGAAAACGGTATTAAGCCGTGAATAAAATCGATAGACACAGCTAGTGGACGATAAATGACAAATTGAGGTTGACCATTGATATACCTCCATTAATCTACTTAGAGATTGAAGTCTAGCTATGACTAAAGATAAGATTAAAACAGTAGGTAAGGCTATCCAGCCTGGGTGTCCGCCGCTAGCAGATACCTCACAGGAGTGATGCTTTAAGAGATAATTATGACTTCTAAATATATTATATACATTCACTTTTTGCAACAGGTATTTAACGAAATTCAGGTGATACTGTCATATAATAACGTTACTATTCGTTACTTTTATTAGTCGTTTCTATCTCTATCTATCTGTACGTATATTTTACACAAAAAAAAACGAAATAATCCTTAATTACATCCACTGATGTGCAAAAAAGTAGTTCGTCATATTATTGTCTTCTCTGCCATTGCACAGTGTATACTAAGGAATTTCACTTTTGTACTATGAAATGAGATACGCGGACTAGTAATAATAAAGTTATTTTATTTTGCACCTATAGTAAGTACTTGTGTTTGCACTGGATGTTCAATGTCGTACCCATCTAAGTCGAACGGGTAGGTAAATGAAAACAAAAAACGCGTTAACGGTAAATAATGGAATATTGCGACACTTCACGGCGCATGAGCACCGTTCATCTGTAACAAAGCCAATCTTATGTCATTCAAGTAGATACAAAGCAATTGTACCTGCGAAGTATGAATTAGAACAGGAATAGGTAATCAAGGTAAAAAAATCTGCCGCTCTCGATCTCCACATTGGTCCCACTACACGGCCGCTTCAGTTGGAAAAATTTACTTATTAATAAATTCAATACCTCGTTTTCGAGTAACGGTCCGCAGAAAACTACTTTTTTGTATAATATCGGCACGTTCCAATTCTGAACATCAGTTAAAAAAAGGAATCTTTTCTTGATTATACGTACCTATACGGAAATAAGTTTTCCTTGGCGGGCGATATCGATTCTCTATAGACAATAATCCTATGAAATTGTCTGTTCAAAACACAAATCCGACATTGTGACGTAAGGCCGGGTTTCCACCGGTGTTTTGCGTAATAGAGGCGGCGTGGACGGGTTGCGCAAGTGTTATTCAACCTATAGTCAACTCAAGACTCCTGAGGATGCAAATGGCTAATGTCCGGCGAGCCGGGGGCCACGGATCACAAGAGTACATCTATTCCTGAGTCAATTAACACAAGCACGATTTAGAGGGGAAATCATTTATTTTTTTTATACCGTTACATTATTGCTTCTAGTGATTTTACACGCAAAATATTGCATTCAGTAGTCATAGCCGTTTTATAAAATCACGTCCAGATAAAGGTGGAAAGTTTTTAAAATTACATTATATATCCGTATATTATTGTTACGCAATGTCGTGTCGTTGTTGTTTTTGCAAACGGGATTTCAGTTTCATGCGGTTTACAGCGTGGCCTCGACAGTCACCCGTCTAAGTGGCTTGTTAGCGCGCGACGACGACTGTGCGTTTTAACCATTAACCTAAATTGAACTCATTGTCCAACCGTTTCTATGTGACAGAGCATTCCTCTTTCTTTCGCTTCTAAATCCCCGAACGATCACAACAATACAATATAATTCACTTTGATCAAGTCTCCGCGATGGCACGTATTTGAACCATTTTAACACAATATACATTTCTTTGCAGCTAAAAATGTAGATAGGTGGAAAGGTGCAGAAGAAGGGTATAATGTCAGTCGACCAGTCGTCGCCTTTAGTACCCATTAAGCCTCAAGTGTCGCTGCAGAACAGTTCTTTCATAAAGAACAGTCACAATCGGAGCAGTTTCTGCGGTGTAACCCCTTCGCCCACTTCCAACGGGAGCTTCAAGACGTTCTCAGTGAACCGTAAGAGCTGGTGCGGAAATGTGTCTGTGCAGTTCAGCACCCCCGACTGCGAGCGCGCACCGCCCCTCGGTACCTTTCGATCCGCCACAGGCACCTTCCCGAGACAGAGAGAACGCAACAACAACAACCTAGCTGGCCTGCTCTCACCAAACGGAAACACTGTTCATACATTTAAAGGAAGCGAATTAAGAAGAAGTGGCAGCGCCAAGGGCAGACGGTATGCTGAAATCGGGAACTGGACTAACAGGTAATATTCCGCTCTATTGGCTACGGATGTCGTCGGATCAATCGTTAATGTACTTTTTGGAATATAAGAATGCTAATTTGGGTATATTTTCTTAAATACTTCTACATTTTTGTTGTTGTGCATAAATCAATAAACCAGGAATACCTATTTCGTTTGGTTCAGTAAACGGGAGATTTGAACTCTTTATCGCCTGAAGCCAGTTCAAACGTTAGTTCCGTCAAAGGCCGTCAGAACGTCGCGCATTTTCCGACACTCTATTTACTTCCCCCTCGGCCTGTGTAATTTCGTAACAAGTTTTCCAATTCTATTGTTGCGTCCTTCATTTCCTCCTCCCGCCTCCGCCGCCGCCGAGCCGCTCTCCTACTCCCTAATATTGCTTTTATTAGGTGAAATCGTTCAACGATAGTAAGTTTGTAGACGTAATAAACGTTTAATAAGTTTTTGTAAGTACATACCAGCCATGACCAATGGATACGGAGCTTCGGCCAGTGGTTGCAATGACTCGCCTGCATTTTTGTGGTAAAATAAAGCCGACACTGGAAAAACTAAGGTTAAGGAAATTACCGTAAGCCCGAAATAACCGTAATATTACTCGGCTTATCTCAATTATTATACAATTTATATTTTTCCAAAGATTCTGACGCAATGATCAATTAACTACTTTAATAGTGTTATGAAGCACATACATTTGTAGACTACTAGATACTGATATACATATAATATAATATCAACAATTCTAACGTTGAAAACTTCCTAAGTATCTTTGCCAGTCCAAACTCGGTTTCTCAAATCCATCCCAACGTCTCAAGTCTTCTCAGCTTATACTAAGCTGTTGACGCCTTCAACAGTAGCCTGCAGAGTGTGAAACTATACAAAATTAACATTTCGCAAAGCGGATTTAGCTTTCTTCATAAGACAGGCCAGTGTTTACTGGCATGGCATGGGCGCCGTCGTCGCCAGTGACACACCGCCTCTTTATTAGGGTGGGCTTATTTTATCGCATCATGATTCCTAACAGCGAGGTTATCGCCCTCCAATTTAGTGGTTTCTCGTTTATTGGCTATTTGCTTAGGAGATTTATTTATTTCCTTGTTGAAAGATCTCTCGTTTACTGAAACAATTATTTTCATTGCACCCGTCATTTCACTCGCTGCGCGACATATTTTTATGATTTTCGCTAAGTTTCTATCTCGGAATAGTTGCATGGCACACGAAATCGTTGCGGGCATCGTTGTTGCGTGAATTCTTTTAGTATTTTTTGTCCTTGTGCGAATACCTACCTACTTGCTGTCTAGCTGAACTGCGAAATTATAAGTTGCGAATATTATATATGACATTACTGTATGTAATCTAAGTAAATAACTTGCACTGCGACGTCACACTGTTTGCTTTGTGTTTTTATTTGCTTATTACTAATAAGAATATTTTTTTTACTTTGTTACTTCTTAACCCCCCAATGAAGTTTTCATCGATTTAATAAGGTTCGTTTGTGATATTGTGGGGTAACTTGATTCTAGTCTTGCTCCCTGAAGATGGTAATTTAGTTCAATTACGTTTGATCCGACTTTCACTTCTACGTAAACAGGTGTAGAATGCTGAGCTCCACCAACCTGTCAATTGATTGGTTGACGAGTTCATATTCTATCTGTTCTGTGTCACCTAACTTTACCCTCAGGTTGTTCGTTACGCCACCGAGATTACTGTTCTTAGTATCTTGCGGTTCCGACTCTGTGTTATCTATTTTCTTTTCAGTGGTTTTATAGACATTACATTACCTACTCAGTTGTTGTTTGACAACGATTTCACAAACTGCAGCATTAGCCATTACTTCTATGTGGATAAGCTCGTTTAGAAAGTGCGTTATTATAACGTAGGTACTTAGGAATACAACTCAAATGTTTTAGTACCCTTGTCCCGTTCGTTTAGTAAAATAACGATAGAGACTAACATGGTGTATCAGTCAAAGCATAAGACAAACTTTACAATCTATGCCCCTAGTGCGTGTAGGTAGAGTTGTTTCATTACACAGATAATCTTATATACTGGGTACAAAGAGTACCATTGTATCAACAAGATTCATTGATGTTCGTGACACATTTTGAATGCATTCGTCCGAATCGGGTCCCGTCCGATTGATGAAGTGATGCGACAATCAGTGGAGTATAAAGTCGCGTCGTTAGCGGTTGCGTAAGACACGCGTAAGTCATCAATTCGATTCGAAACTCACTTACATGATATATGACTGCAATATGGCCGGAGCTGCACTAAGCAAGCTGAGTTGTGCAGATGCTCAATTAGCAACACTTACCAAACTGTTCTCAATGGTACTTATTAGTTAGGATTCGATCCTTGGTTAGAATTGAGGATACCTGCTTTTGAAGATAAATGAAAATAATTATACTTATAAAAAATTAAAGTGTTCCTTTTAGCGTAGACCAGAATAACATTGTGGAGTTTTATTATGTTTAATAATAATCTTCGATTCTCTAAAGGTAGTTGAAGTATGAAAGGAAGAGTAGGTAGTATTTATTACACGGTTCAATAAAACCCACGCGCATGACCTAGCACCGGTAGCATTTCAAGACTCGGGAAAAGTGAAAGCGAACCTAAACAACTTCATATTATGCATATTCCATCGAACCTATCGCTCGGCATATTGCATAATTCATCGATGATATTCGCAACGTATGTGTGTAATGAAATACATTATAAAATGGAGATAACTTATTTTTTTTAATTAAGTATGGCCTAGTTAGACTTATGCAACTGCTATTCAATCATCGTATTTTTCTTGACAGTTAAAAAGTCTTACTATAGAACAAGATGCCGATCACAGACTTCAGACTACACTCAAGAAAATGGTCGTCTTTGTTAAATCTGTGCTATCTTTATCGAGGAAGTGACGACAAAAGGTTGGGGTAAAATAATTTTTCTCCCCTTGAAAATCTTTTCTTCACTATTGTTAAGGGACTGATCGGTCCTCGGTCCCTTTTTCTCGTAAGTCAACATATTCATTATGCCCCTATTTTCAAAATTGGTTACAGAGGACGGAATATTCTATTTATCTTGTGACAATATTTATGTAGGCAAAAAGGTTTTCAATTAACGGCTCGAGAAATCGAGTCTGTAGTTATAGGTGTTACAAATTAATCGAATTATAGAAACTCTTCTTATAAAAAATCACTTGAAACCTTATTAGTGCTAAGACATACATTAATGTCCCAATACATTTAAGTCTGTTGTCGAAAAACGAACATCACGTCTATTTGTATTCAAAGAAAACACTCAAGCTTATTTGTATCAATTTGCGTGGGTACAAATATTCGACCCCTTACCGAGCCTTTGTCAACACGAGGGGTAACACCTGTCACCTATGTTAGGCAAATACTGCTGTTACCTAGTAATGTTCAAAACTACACAAATACTAGTAACCAGATAACGTTGAACCATCCAACAATGTTTGATGTATTACAACTTAGGCCTTGTGTGTGCGAGATTTGCTTCTGTTCGGTAAAGTATGTTTTGGGAGCTTTTAGAAGATATTGAATATGGGTTCTGTGGTAGGCACCGCAAAGTTCCGCGCGGGGACCTGGGGTCATTCCGTATTCAGGGCGCATGCCGCGGCATAAATATCCAAACCTGTCACTCTCATTACAATATCTTGGTGTCTGTTATGGCGGCCGGCATAAATGATGCATCCGACATCCATGGGGCGGATTCTTACTTCACTTCGTCTGTAATATGTAGGATAAATTTGTTGACTACTTCTTGTGAGATGTTTAACACGATAGATATATTATGCTTTTTATGTTTTGCGTTGCTTGTATACCGTAACGGTCAATGTTTTTTTCTTTTATTTATGTACCTCGTTATGACGTGTCGGAAAGAGTTTCTTGTTTCACGATTGGGATATACATACATCAAAAGTGTCTAGGGATTAAGAACATATTTAGCTCTAAAAAATCTATTTTATTTAAATCAAATCGAATCTTCTGGATTGGTCTCCTACCTAATTCCCCATGCCTGTATCAATGACTTATCAGCACATTTTGAATGAATTCAGTTTTTGTAAAATATATTCTTGATTGCAATCTTCTAAGATGCACTTGATCCCTAAACACTTTTTATGTGTGTATATAACACTACACTAGATACTTCACTATTCGTCATTAGGCTTAAAAGCGCGTAGCTTCATTCCACACTGTCATTGGCTGGCACTAGGAAAAGAATACACACTGCGAGTGCGAACGAATCCAACCCTGGTTGCAGGGTGATTTATAAATCAAGCAAGTCCGTATGTAGGTACTGTATTATTGAGAATATTTTCGTCTATGTCAACATATGGGACCAAACATATCTCTCACGAGTAACAGTGAACCCCAGTGCAGTTGTCAGCGGCGGCGGTGGCGGTGGCGGCGCGTGTTGGTACGACAAGCACACAGCTGCAGCGCCACGGTCTGCCGAACACCGGCTGAATACCGCTGGCTCCCACAACCGATACAGCACCAATAAACTTAAACCCTCACACACGTCAAGCCCCCGAGCCCAACTAGTATTTTGATATACCAACTGCATAGCCCTATCCAGTACGCTGCGGACGTGGGTTTTATACCAAATAGACAACATGCGACTCGATGCGTTCGAGCTTCGCCATACAGTAAAATAGCCATATAAAGAGGTCTAATTTAGTTTGCGTAGGCGCGTGACCGCTAGGGAATATATTATTCAATATCGTTCAGTTTTGTTTGTGATGCTAATTGCGCATCAAGCCATTTGCACATTAAACTACATTTACACTTATGTGAATAGGTACGTAGGTACTTTGTTCAGTATAAACATGGCCTATGGTTGCTTTGCCGCCCTATTGTTATAATGGCCGCCGTACGTTGGCATGCACAAAGAATAGTAAAACACATAACGAACTATTCTCTGGTGAAAGTGCTATAAACAATGAACTGAATAATTTTGAGAAATACCGAGGCCGTAGATAGTGACATCAACGGTTGGTTTGTGAGTTCGTGTGAATCGCTCTGTGAACAGAGCTGGGGGATAGGGCGCGTCGGTACCATACAAATTGTATAGAATCTTTGGAAAGTTTCTTACAACTAAGTCTTTCGAGCAAGGTAGGTACATGTAGACATATTAAACCTAAGAAAATAAATGTTCTAAGGTTCACTTCCAAAACTATGCTAATTTAGTTATTAGGTGGTTTAATTTTATAAAGCTTACTACAATTAAACCCGACAAAAAATTAAAATTGACCCTAAGTTCTGCATCAATTTTAATTACCTACTACTTAGGTTTCATAGAAAACTTGTACACCTACAGAGATTAGTCATCATCACTTTTATCACTCTCTACATAATATTGGGGAATCCCACAAAAGGGTGATGAGTCGATGCTACTTTACAATGCTTAGCTGAATCATGCCTTCCAATAAAAAAAAAGTATGTGCTCATTTTCGGTCGACATCCTAAGCTGAGGTTTATGTCTCGCTGGCGGCGGTCATTAAGTTGGTTGAAGCTCTACGAGCTTAAAAACATGTAACGCTCGTAACCCGGCTGCCTTCCAGGATCTTACTGAAACTAACTAGGGGTAACGGTACCTTTTAGCTACTTGTAAAGAAATTATTTCTCCTGACTTACGTTAAATAATGTTCAATAACTAATCCTAGTTTTAATTTTCAGTAAGATAAATGTTAGGTATGTAATAATTTTACCATTAACGTTTTCAATGGATTTCTCTTTTATTTGACGGTCGCTCAACATTTTACGTTCAATCTGTAAAGACGGCATTGTGAATTCTATAAACAATCTTTTTAATTAATGATTTTTTAATGTTGCCGCGTCTATAGACGCAGAGAGTTCGAGACTATTTTCCATGCTAACTTGCGAAAGCTTTTACTCCATAAACGTTTTAAGAATACAAAAGAGCAATTTCGAATAATCCGTTCGAGGGGGATGGGTGCTGGGCTGAACTGATGGCCTGTTATGGCTGTGAAATATTGCAATTATCTGACTTTACAGTCCACTGCCCCTTGTGTACTGGGCGAATTTCCTGCTACACTTGATGAAGTTGAGTCCATCTATGCATTTACCTAGAGACAAAGAGACACAAAACAAAGAGTGTGTCGACGGATTAATTTTAATCATGACGCATTTTTAGGACAGACTGTTCTACTTTAACATATTGATTTCTGTGATAATTATATTTAACTATTTACAATGTATATTTATGAATGAATACTATCTGAAATGGTAGAATATGTTTTAATTTTGCTACTTTCGTACTTGTATTTAAAACACTAATGAATCTAGACATGAAGTTTTATTTTAAAATCGTATTCATTAAAAGATGTTTGTAGATTACTAAACAGCGTTTATAAGCAGTGTTCGTTTTGTATGGCCACGCCGTCTACGGGCTGTACCATTAATGCATGAGTTGTTTTGCAGGATTAAGCTAATGGATGCCCGAGGGTAACCAAAAAGCTAATCTCTTTGAATATAACTCTTAAAAAAAAGTTCAGACCCCTTCTTCGTCTGATTGTCTCTTTAGACCGACTGGAAATTGGTTCTTAAACATAATAATAACTAACCTACCAACATATGTACATGCAAACGTTTTTAAACCCGTATTACACGGAACAAACCACCAATAAATTGTGAACAAGTTTATATTGTTCATTAATTGAATTTGTATGAATTCCTAAATAGAAGAATATAAATATTCTCTTTCCTAATTACGACGATATTTTTTTATCATAGACCTTTTGCATTCTCTATACTTCTACGTCGATGATGTCTAGAACGGCAATTCGGGATTTTATTTTGCCAGGTGACAGACTTCCCCAGGCTCTACAGGAAAAAAGTTGTAAGTAGCAAAGTCACTGCCTCAGCCTCACCATTCTTTGTTTCGTATTTTCTCCCTTCGGTGAACAGTCTACACCGGCCAGGCTAATTTGACCTCTATATCAAAGCGCACTTCTTGTCACATTTGAGTTTTATAAAGTGTATATATAACGCTGTCTGCCATGGGACAAACTACTACCGCTTTGTGTGACGGATTGGATATAAAAGGAGCTATGGCTTTCCCCATTCCTTTGATGCTCTTGGCAATCCCCGGCTCTTATCTGCGGTTTGGTGAGTCGATGGCTTTGATTCACAGATGTTCACTTAGTAAGTAAATACGTACATTGTCATTGTTGGCAAAGAGTACAACAAAACTACTTGTATTTTGGTACTAGGTAATTACGTGTATTAAAAGATAATTGTTTACTGCATGACTAAACATGATTGGCAATCAGATAATGAGCGTAAACTGGTAGTACCTGCGTTAGATAGAAGACAAACTAAACTAAACTTTACTCGTTCAGTTCTAAAAAAACACAAACAACAAAATGAGACTGCTGTATATGTACAAAAAAGTCTACATTTACTTGTAACTTATTAGTAACAACGCAACAACGTTCAATAACGGTACAACCGCAGTCGACGAAAAATACACAGCTTTGACTAACTTCTGATTCTTCTTTGTAATATTTTCCACTACGGTAACCCGACTCCCGTACATATTGACTAAGGTGCCCTGTACCCTACACGCAATAACCGGACACTTTCCCTAACATTTCTACGATTTCATTCATACGTGAAGGGTGGCTCTATCTGTTCTATGATTCATGCACGAAGCACTAAAACTGATAGGCTTCCGAGTATCGACTGACTGGAAGTGTCGCCGATTTTATCCGCCAAGGAATTATAATTAATGCACACTTGACTTTGCTTAAGCGGATTGGCATAAATATTTTATCGCACAGAGAGGCAGGTCTAATATTATTTAACCTTGGATCGCACCTGAGTTTAGCCTTAAAAACAATACAATATAAAATTTAAATACCAACTAGTAGATTATTGAAATATTTTATTAAATAGCAGAGTTACTAACGAGATAACTGCTTGTTACTGCGCACATCAAGTGTCTAAGGATCAAGAACATTTTTAGCTCTAAAAAAATCTAATTTATTTAAATCAAATCTAATCTTCTGGATTGGTCTCCTACCTAATTCCCCATGCCTGTATCAATGACTTATCACCCCATTTTGAATAAATTATGAATGAATTCAGTTTTTGTAAAATATATTCTTGATGGCAATCTTCTAAAATGTACTTGATCCCTAGACACTTTTGATGTGTGTATGTGCAATCGTCACGTGACTGATTATTGACAACTTGTGTGTACGGTCGGCCAAGAAAATGGTCTATCAGTTTCGATGACACTTCCTGTGTCACTAAAACATGTTATATTGTACTAAGTAAACAATGAACCTTAATGTCTAATGACATTCATACGAGTTTCACCCTTAGGCTGGTAGAGCAGATTCTTGGCCGACTGACATCACAAGTTGTCAATAATTTTTAATAAGCACCTTTATATGTATAAAAAATTACTAACGTGATGTCTTTAGCCTTAAGGAAATATTAGGTAGGTCACTGTATAAAAAAATCTCAATACATAGTAACCTAATCTCTGATTGTAATGAAACTTTTCAAGGCCAAATATTGGTTAAGCTTATATATTTATTTTACACTTGAGAATATTATTTCGAGTTGTGACAAAGAGATCGCAATTCCCAATCCGGCGAAATTAGTTCTAAACGATTTGACTTTACAGAAATCCTCTATAAATCTAGTGGAATTGGTGCTCCGTCCGCATGACAGAAATTTAATACAGAAGAGAGGGATAATAATGACCGATGGTTTCACAATCCCTCTTGAGAGAAAGGTATATTGATAGCGGCAGAATTTAAGAATAATTGTCCAGCACGGAACGAATTTGTGATTTTTACGAAACCCCATTGTTCCTTTTTCATAAATACATACACGGACTCACATCCGTGGATCATATCGGTGTAGTAAATAGTATTTTTGTAGACGGCATCATTAACAAATTGACAAATGTATGGATGTGTACCTAACCTTTTACTCCGTATATTGGCGCTGACATATCAAAATAGCAAGGTGCAACATGTCGGTATTTTTCTTTGAAACTTTAAAAGAAAATACAGTAAATATTTTTGTTACCTACCTACATTAGTAAATTGCTCCTGAACATACCCGATATAGCATAGTATACCTTCCTATATAACAGACCTGGTAATTATATTAAATTGAACGCACGGAACAGTGGAAGCGAGAGCCCGATGTCCCCGCGGGACATTCACAGAAAACTGTTTGTATCATAACAATCCGATAATAACCGGTGATTGATTAATCCAATAATGGAATTTGTGCCCACTGACGATGATTTGATCGCCGTCGGCCATTGTGGTAATTAATCATGAATATCACAAAGTAATACCTAGGTATTATCTTCTAACAATACTATTTACAAACTTTTACGAGGACTATACGAGTACAGAAATCTTTTCTAAGTGTCAGACTGCGTTTAACTTGTTCAAATGTCTCATGTATATTGATATTTTGAGAGACATTCGGAAGAGTTTGAACTCCGACACCACAATATAAGAAATTAGGAAACGAGTCGACAAATGTCCGGCCTATGTACCTGTATTCGTAATAATTTATTGCCAATGGGCACATTCCCAATATACATAATAGGTAGTGATGAATTGAAATATTATTAAAAGGTAGATTTATATGCCTTTCTATTACACATCGACTTGTAGGCAGTTGAACATTATTTATCACCTACCTGTTGGAGTAGGTACTTACATTAAAAGGTTCAAAAGCACTTTCACTGCTCTCTATCTATATGAAGGTATTTTTATAGGCATGTACGTGCCGTTTTCCTTTAAGGACAAAGTGTTATAAAATCGTTCAACTATTGCTATTTTTACTAACACGAAAGAATAATGTCAACACCTATGTTCCCAATATGTACAAGTGTTATAACTCGTAAAAAAATACTTTAAAGTAGTGCTTATCTCATATTATAATGTGAAACTGCTCGATAATGCAAATTACTCAGTCCTAGTTCCCAAAATAGTTATCAAAATTTTTCTTTACGACGGGATTTTCTTTTCTTCTTTCCTGCACCTAATTTACCTTATCAGCAAGGTAATTGTGTAATTTGAAAACTGCTAAACAGTTTTGTAGCCCATTATATCAGTGCTGTTACACGTCGGGCAATATTAATGGATGCTCTAATAGCTTGATGGTTATCAGAGAGTTATGGAACATTTTCTATGTGCAGTTGCCACACCGGCTACCGTCCTTGTGGGCGGACGGTCGGAGCTTGGGCTATTAGCACATTTAATACTATCAGTGCAGAAAGCATGAACTCTCGCCTCAGTGCGGACATTGAAAGTGGATGCTGGTTCCACGCGTGCAAGTGGGTTGGGCACCGGGATAAACTCTAGAAGTAGTACTGAAAACATTAAATAAAATTTTAACTCAGAATATTGCAACTTAATTGCACGAATAATATTTTCGTAAAGTTGATTAGTCTCTTTCAGAAGTTGGTACTGATTTGAATATATTTTTACTGCTGTACGCAGTTTCGAGTTCAAATATCAATTATATATTTACCATTACTTATGATATCTTACTTTTTTCTTTTTCTTTTTGATATATTGAGTTAAGATTTTTAATTTATGAAGGCTTTTTTTTAAATTTAATTTTTACCAAATCGGATTTATGGTGTGTTTTCATGAATATGCATTTTTTATCTTTAGGCAAGAACTTTGTTTGGCAGTATTATAAGTCATCAGCCTCTATACTTTATATAGTAAATGAGTGTACGTATGAATGTAACTTGTTTAAGTTGGTACGTCCCATTAATTCGATACCATATAACCTTGTAGGAAGTGTTAATTGTATGCAGCGACTATCACAACAAACCGTAAATCCTGTCTGAGTGTTAATAAAACAATTGTTAATGACAAGTGACTAGGCAACAACGTTACATCGATCGCACACAATACAGTTGGAGGCAACGGAATACATAATGCGTGCCCACGCGCAGCGTTTGAATCACCTGACGCCTTGCACCGAAATAATGAACCGAAATCAATGCAATTTGTACAGTCATCACTGAATAAACACCTACACATAAATATAATGGAGCGAACCGTAAGTACCGTGCCTACAACTTGTAACCAATTTTAATAATACTCCTATTAACAGCGCGTCTAGACTAGACGCACAACCAACCAAAATGTCTGACCGCAAATGGTAAACTGGAATGGCGGATTAAACACAAAAAAGTACCCTGAATATAACTAATATTGTCAGTTGTTTCTTATTGTATCTAAAGTGGTAGAGCAAGCGTCAAATTAAGTTTATGCTAATCTTTAAAAAAAAGCGAATAAGATTTACCGTATTCGTAGGATACGAATCCTTAAATCGGTTACAGTTCAGTTTGTTGGTGTGCAGTAATATGGCATGCATTATTCATCGCATGCAACTTACAACTGATTCTGAGCTAAGCTACGTACGGTATACATTATACTCCTAGCTCAACATTCGAATTCTATTTTGTACTACACAGAGCGCCTATACACCGGATTGATCGCGTCCCGGGATTGAGGCGGGAAATTATTTTTTAATAGACAGTTACTTGCGTGGAAGTATTACTAAACTTGCCGGCAAATGAATGCGAACACAATTTCGTTAAAAATAAAACGAGTAGGTACTATATGGGTATAATATTGATCTAATGATTGAAAATGAAATTAATTTTAGTAAGTAATTTACTAAAGCGGCGAATTTGCACATCTATATGGTAAACTACATATTGTGTAAATTAAAGTACTCACTCTCTTTCGTTGCAAATTATTTATTTCTCTTTAGTTAATATTGACCGCTAAAGTATTTCACATGTATGGTAGTATTTTTGACTTTTCCTTGGCATTGATGAACTATGAACTTTTTGTTAATAAGTAACCCTTCATAACGAATGTTTTATGTGTCGGTAAGCGGCCTAGTATTGCATTACAGGAAACAGTATACACAACAGTAGGTACTTATCCCGGAAGTGTCCGATATATATGTTGTATTAATATAAAGTTTTATTAAAATTCGTTCAGCAGTAGCTTTTGCGTGATAAAGTTACAAACATTCATCCAAACTTTTGCTTTTATAATAATAAGTAGATGATATCCTACTAGGGAGTAAAAAAGTCACTTAAAAGTTTAAACCTGTTGATAGGTTTATATGTATCATTGGATAAATATTCAATAGGAATAAGTAAATGATTGCAAAGACTTACGTCATTCCAAATATACGATGTATGGTATTATAGCTACATATTATACTATTGCAAACCAACATATTACATGAACACGTGTCAAAATCTCGATGTGTTCACTGTACACTGTATTGTACCAGCAAGCACGCTTTATTTTCCGGAACGTAAAGCACCTATTTAGCATAGCAGTGAACTGTTTCTCGGCCCATTCGGCTGCCCTCAGTAGCAAGTACCGCAGTTCAATAATGGCCAGGTGTAAATATTTACATCCACCTTGAGGTGAACTTGCGTTAAGAAGGAACTACAAGCATTGAAAGTCAACAAATAACGGCAAAGCTTGAAACAGTTGGCAGGTAAGTTCCTACAGTGAACACAGGTGTACCTAAACTGCTATGAGCGAAGTGAATATTTAAATCTGCAAAGCAGCCACTGTTTGGCGGTAACGTACAGGCTTATCGTTAGGTTATTCAAAAGCAGACCCTATTGCCTAGGCTTTAAGGCTTAATTCAAATTGCATTATAACAGGGGGGTGTTCAAATGCTATCGGTGTATGCACGGTTCGACTATTTCCATAAAAGCGGCCTCAATCTCGCGGAGCGTTTCGGGTGCTTTGCCTTTAGCATTAAATTTATTTATACGTAGTACTAGCGAGTGCAACGCGCCTTCACTCTTTAATTTAAAATTGTGTTCGAAATATGAAATAAATTCTATGCATAAAGGAATGCTTTATACGTAGTATGCACACACCATATAGAAGACACCGTATGTGATATTCATTTTATCCGACAATGTATGCCTGATAAATGATTGTCAAACGTGACAAATTATTATTTACCACTGTACTATCACGCACTGTCCGAGTAAAACTACCGGTTTACCGGGTACCGGACAATCGTAAGTTCAACGTGGGGATCTCCTTGACTATACGAACTTGCTTGAATAGTGGAATCTGACATCCACGCTGAAAAAGGATAGTAGCAATAACAGTAGCACTGCAGAGTATACGCTGCCGCAGAGAACGTAACGCGGAGGACAAAATTAATGTCCCTGCGGAACCACCACTGTACTACTTGCCAGTCACCCGTTTTGCTTTAGTTTCTTTTCGTAATAAGTGTTCTGGTTTGATGCAAATAATACGTGAGTTGCATTTAAATTACGGGTATTCTGCACATTTGGTAACTACCTTATTATAAAAAAACACATTAATGAGAAAGATACTAAGAACGACGTGCCAACAACATTTCTCTTCGTCCTAATGCTCGGTGCAAATGCGATGCGCAAATTTTCAATGCAATAAAACGCAACGGATAACGCACATCGCTTCCGCAACCACAGACGGTTCATGATTTATTTACTCACTCTTAAACGGACTCTCCGAATTAAATAATAGTATATTTCTCTGCCGTACAGACTTACTTACATGTAGAATGATTTCATGTCGGTATTATGTATCTGAAACAGTGGATGTAGGTACAGGAAAGATTGGAATGTTGTTGGTAACGCGCGTGACGTACATATATGTACAGTTTCGTAGGTGTGTTTCGTTTTGTACATTTCCCAGCCAAAGAAATGATAAGCTTAGGAAAATAAAAATACAATCTGGAAATACTACAATAACAATAAGTAGTACTCTAGTTAACATAATGAAGTAATATATTTTAATAGTGCTCCCATAACAAAAAATTAAATATTGTTTGATGATGGTAGACCATTTTACAGGATACTTTTACCACAGAGCAAGGAATTTAAAAAAGTCGTAGTGGCAAATATGTAAGCAGAAAGTAGACCAGGTACAAGTTGAAGTCGGTTCTTTTTTCTTAAAAATTATCATTAGTTCTTATAAAAAAATAAATAAGTAAATAAATACACTTAACGCCTTTAATTCCAAAGGGGTAGGCAGAGGCACTTGCTAAAGCAAGTACGCACGGTTCACCAAGCGTATTTAACCCAACGTGACAGGGGGTGAGCCTTGTGCTTATTAATATTATGAGTAGGTTTTCACAAAAATATATAAGAAAATTGGAGATTGACTGCCGTACGAAGCGACTAAAAGGGCCCGGGGCTCGGTCGAGTTCAACCGACCCCCACCGAGGGCGACGGTGCCACGTGACTTCGGCAGCGTTGCCTCACGTCGAGGTGTGAGCGGGGAGGACCACAAGTTCCTCCCCGCAGGGTAGCGGGCTCTGCACGGCCGATGCCCCCCTGGATGTCGTACTCTTCAGGGTGTTCCGGGGGCACCGGCTCATTCGCGCGTAGATTTCACAATCCAAAGGGATAGATTTCACATCCCCTATCCAATCCCCGATCCAAAGGAATAAAGAGAAAAAGGGGAAAGACAGGACAATAACTAGTACAATAATAAAACATTGTACTTACTGAAATGCAGGACATTACGATCGTGAGTAGGTACAAATAAAGGATTAACAAAACTACATGAGTTTCTGGAACTCTCTAGATGTGTGTCACTCGTTACACACAAAAGGCGGATCAGCCATGTCCATGTCTCGATTAATTAAGCTTGTTTTAACTGCTTATATTTACCGGGTATTACCGAAATAACTGCGAGATATTAAGCATGAGAATGATTGTGCATTTTATGGTTTACTACAGAATTATTGTTTTACGTTTCTTGTTGGTAAATCGAACTTCAGATATGAAACACGATAATCTGTATTATTACAATATGATAAAGTTATAAAAAAGCACAAAGGTAAAGAGAAAATATTGAGATAATTGTACGCCTCCCTTTCATACATAAAATAAAAACAACTGTGGACATAGGTATTTCTCTAATATTAATCCCGTATATAAAAGGAAGTAAGATGCTTGAACCTATTGTACGAATGAGCTCAAAGTACCTACTATTGCTGCTGTCAGATATAGCATGAGGATTTCACGGCTGGCAAACGTCACGGCGCGTGCGCAGACGACGCTGGATCTGCGATCACGGATAGAGAAGTTTTGTACCTACAATCTATTAAGTAGTAGTATTTCCAATGTCACTCCTATTGGGAACACAAAAGGTGAAAGGCAGTTCACTTCTCACGATACTGATATATTTTATCCCTATCCTACTATACATTCGAAATGCTTACTAGCGATCACTGAGGTATCAATTTAAGGGTGAGGTGAAATGGTGTCTTATGTCCATTTTGAAATGGTGAATTTCTGATCGTTTATCGGATGTGAGTATTACCGTTACAGATTTAAAGAGTATTGGCTTTCTTAAAACGAATCCTCTGTTCTTCCGTGTAAGCTGATTGGACAACGAATGTTGTTTTACATACCTACTTACTACCTCTCTAGCCCCTCCCGAAGATCCTCGGCACGACATACTCGTCTTTAACATTCTTTCCAGTTAGCTGTATGTAACACAGTTTAATTGTCTACTCACACGTACTTCACATATTTTCACACCAGTGCGTGTATGTCCGTAACTAAGTAGGTATCACACTCCGTTGGTTCCTCAAGCGGAATCACTGAAGTTGATGATGCAGACAGTCAAAATAAATACCCTAATCAATTTCGTCAGTTCACGCCAATATAACTGACATTATCGATAAGATTATGTCATGCCCCCAAAACGACACGACGCCAACGCGAGGGGTGGGCGGATGCGGAGGGCGGGCGGCAGACTAAAGGTAACGAGAAGACCCATGGCAAAGTGTTTTGGCTTCATTAATTTAGATGCCTGCGGCGGCAGCGCCCGGCGCTACACGCTCTCAAAGGAATACCGGCGTAAAGTTAGATGGTGCGAGGGGAAGTAGTCGTAGTGACTATTTGCTTATTATTCATTTTTCTTGCTAAAATTTTGTTCTCTTTTAGTATCAAAAGCGTTTGGTACATTGTTTTTCACAATTCCAGTTTGTGCCTGAAGTTAAAAATTATTTCGTAAGGTTTCTTGAAAAAATTGATGGGCAACGGTTGCTAAGTGTATTGATTGTATTGATACAATTAGATTCCTCTTGCCTGGGTTTTATGTTGCCAGTCTATTTGGCGCAGTCACTGTCAACGAGCTCGGGCTCGTTTTACTGGCAACACAGCAACAATAAAACTTGTTAACAATAACATCAAAAGCCTTTATTTACAAAAGGCAGTAAAATGAGACGGGTTTGTTTACTGCCAGAGGAATAACAGAATTAATTAACTAGATATTATTACTGTCTTGATCTATTCGAGGAAGTGAAAAGCTTGTACCTTAGGTATACTCGTTACTAATAATAAGGTTTGGCGACTGTTTTGAAGCAACTCAAGAGTTTGAAGCCAGTGTATGAAATATTAAAAAATGTTTAATAAAAAGTGATTATGGGCAATCCTGTAAGGCTCGATAATATATGGCAGTTATGGCAAATTCTGTTGATTATGTCCAAACTGCCGGTTCGATCACAGTATCCCGTTCGTGTACCAATGAAATTGATTTGTGTAAGGCAAATACATTAATTTCAAAGCGGCTGTCACGGTCAAAGAAAATAATATCGAAATGTATGTAGTCTAACGGTAATCTATAATGCCTCTGTACATTCGTGGAGCATTATTCAATAGAAATACATGTGCGCTTTGCGTTACCCTTCATTATATTTTTATAACTATAATTATTACTTCAATGAATTATGATATTGTGTTTGTGAACTCACTTACTTTTTTATTTTATACTCGCCTAAAATAAAATGGATTAGGCTTGAGAAGACTTCTTTTGTTTTATGAGCGTTCACGAGCTTTATGCGCTTCCGAGTGGATATCAAAGGGTTTTTTAATTTTATAGCTTAATCTCGTTTTTTGTTTTGATTCGATGTCGCTTCCTTGTACAGATGGTAATGCACCGAACATATTCTTACCGTCTCTCTACATGTTGATCATAAAACGATATACTCGTAAGAATTATCGAAGTAAGTTTTGCGATAAGGGTCAACTTTATCCGAGTTCAAGTGAACCCGTATCAGAATGTCTTCGTGAATTGACTGGCTAAGGAAGTTCAACCAAGTTGAACTGATTTCGGCAGCAAAATCCGAGTCCAGGAATATTTAGAATACCCGCTGCTTCTGTTTTCTAAATATACATACAAACCTAATATCTATAATAAGTAGAGGTACAAAAAGTGGAAGAGCCCTGTAACAATACCTATTAAAGCTTTCTTTCAATATACAAGTGATAAATTTACAGGAGGATTCGTTTTTTTTACTAAAAAAAATATTTCAAACAAGTAGGTCCGGTAATTCTCAATAAAGACTTAGCTCTATAGAACTACGAAAGAATCACTATAGAAATATGAAAAATGAATTCGTGGTATGCACTCAAAGGTACGTACGAATGGTCATGAAATGTTATGGAAAACCGTGACCATAGTAACGGCTAACCAACGGTCATGTGACGTGCCCTACTTAAAACATGTTAAGCGTTGTTCAATTTAAATACATTAGTAGCCATCACTGTTGCGAAAATTACAAGCAATAAAATGGTGCTGCAATAATCCTAAACGATGAGAAACTTTTTTTTAAGTTCTAAAGGATATCGATCGGGATAATTCCACCCCTTTCCTCCACAAAGACTTATGTTAGACGCAGAATGTTGATTTCTCGTTAATTCTATTGGGCTTTATATTTTCAGGTGAAGAAGACTACGCGAAAATTATTCTAATACTAAATCAATAATCAAAGTTGAAGGCAGAACAACGTCTATCGAGTCCACTAGTAAAATGTAATAAAATAAATTAAATATGTTTTCATGGGATCGGAATAAAACGTAGGTAACACCGCTCGGCAGAGCTAGTAACATTATATACAACTAAGTTATTTTCTCTGACACAGTACTTATTAATATTCAACCGAAATCAAACCTAACCAGATGGTAAACAAGATTAACCGGACCATGTAGGTAGTTAGTACTACTAATTTATGACTTAATGAACATTGTAGTTATCCATCAGTATTCACTGTAATTAACACATCGAAATAAAAGGAATATATATTTTATACAAACATACAATTTAATCTAAATAAGGATTTACTTTGAAACTGTGGGTACCTTTTACAAGTCCTTTTATATTGCTATACTCAATTTCGTGTGTTATTCGTGGTAATTTGTAAGTGCTGTTTGTTGACTCTTGCTACATCCGCAATACATTGCCCATAGATAAGATCAAGACGGTGCAGTGGACTAATTTCGCTTTTGAAGTGTATCGTTTCCGTAAAGTGCAGCATTAAACGACGCTGATATTACACTGATCTCTAGGCTAATAGACGGAAATCGTCGTCCACCGTCGATTGTTTCTTTCCAGAGGCCCGTGTGGAAAATTTATTGCCGGTTGGAATGTCTGTCGGGACTAGATGAGCCGCGTGGAATTAGAGACGAGAAGGAAGGAAATTTGTCCCCTATAAGTCGTCTTTAACCGGGAATTCGTGTCAAGCTCTGTGTACAACTAGGTATAAGTATCATTATCAAAATGTTCATGTTACACTATTAACGGAACAACTTGCTAGTAAAGACTTATTACAAAGGAATTCTCGATTCTAATTACACTACACAATTCAGTCAATCTCGCATAGTTTCATTCTGTCGCCGTCGTCGCTCCGTTCGTGTGACCCAAATACTTGAGTAGACAGCTCTGGACAAAAAACGCTACGATTGTCTCATGCTTCTGAAGACACATCCAGATACAAATTAGATATTATGACGGCAACATTTGCGTGATGTGAATAGTGTGGGTTTTTCAAATAGTGCAATGAAGCTAGGAGAAGAAACATTTTCGTTTCGCACTAAAGCTTATTACAGATATAATTATATTAAGATACAAAATATTATAATCGATAAGGGTTTTAACGAACATTGATAAAAGTGAGCACTGTGGTGGTTTGGCCATATAAAGCGGATGATCACATACCGGTTAATAAAAGGGATTTGCATGAGCAAGGGGCTGAGTGGGTAGAAGTGAAGCCAGCGGGTATATTTGAAAATAGCTACATGGGTAGAGGCGGAATGAGAGTGTGAGGGCTGATATAAAGATAATAATTATATTTATTTATCCTGAAATGTAAAATATAGGAAAATTGAGTATAACCGTAATAAATAAACCATAATCTCTGTTTTGAGACAGTGTTGTATGCATGCACCCTGTATTTTACTGTACTAATGCAGCATACGAATAAATCATCTCTCTTGTAAATCCGCCGTAGTATTTATAGCGTCACGATTAATGGCGACACCGTTTTTCTCCCGCCAGAGGCGCTGATGTCGCAACAGGGCTATCCGCGATGTCGCCTTACTTAAGTCCTCCCATAAAGCAGATAAAATAAATCCGATATTCACTCAGCCTTGAGCCCGCATTCAAAACCACGCAGCCCGTATTGGTCCAAAGCTCAGTTGTTCTTAATTTACAGTTGAAAATTATATTTAAGGACAAATTTGTTCGCGTCTATCACAAAAATCTCATCTTAATATAATGCATTTGGTTGGAAAAAACTCAAGAACATTTGTTCAATGGATCACGTCAGTTTATCCTGGATACAGGATGAATCTTGAGAAAATACTTAATTGATTGTAACATTACGAAACATTGAACACTAATAATAACAAACCACACAAGCAAATTCACGTATACCAAAGAGATCCTAATAAAACGTTATTGCATAAGTGGTTGCACAATCTCATGTCACTCTCTTATTGATCAAAAGCATTAGAATGATTCCAGGAAAATATTGTTGCTTCTGAGTGTTTTAGCGAATTATGCGTAGTCATTCTTTTTCCTTTGACACTGCTTATGGCTCCTGTTATTTGTATCCCTTCCTCTTGTTTGTTTGAGTTTTCGACGGATATTTTCCTCATATACCCCCAGGGTACAAAAACTGGGCGCTTCGGTTCCCTTGACAGCGTTGTAATACTTCTTTATTGAAACATGTATATTTTTGTGTATCTGGTGTTTATTTGGTACTTCAATGAACATGAATTACTTTGATTGTTGTTTGAGTATTTGAGAAATTGTATTTACCTATAAATCAAACGCCTACTCAGTGTGTAGATCCAAAATAATTTGCCAGATGTCAGTGTAACAACAAATACTTAAATTTAAATCCTAATTTTACTTTGAATAGGAATATGGACTAATTACACCAAGACACATTTAAATAAACTGAGCTAAGACGAAGAAACTGTAAGGGTATAAGTGACATTATCACGAATTAGCAAGCAAGTATGCTAAGTGTGGAAGTAGAATCCACTTACCTCATTTACGAAGAAAAAGGATGAAGCATTTACGTCGAGACGCGGTATTCATTCGACCTCGCCTCTTCATTTGAAACGTTTGGCGATGGGTCATTTGAGAAAACGTTAAGGCGTAACAGTTTGGCAAAAAGTGGGGGCCACCAGTGGATTCTTATTTCCAAACATGTACATAGGGTTTAGTGGTCGTCGCACAATCGACTCTGCCTTGAACCGGTTCCGCAAGCTCGGATTGGATAAAAACTCTGACTAAGAATAACGCGGTCTCCTCGCGAGACATTTTACTTTTATCGCTCTAGTGCCCGTCGACGTTGGAATGTCGGTTTTTTTCTTGAAACCTATTGAATAGTGGTCGACGTCCGTAGACACTCTATATCCAGAACCTAGACTTTCTCTTTACAAAAATAGGCCCTTTCGATTGCGCGTCATTTGTTTTGTTCAATTGTGTATGTTGAAGGAATGATTGGTATATTGTTTGCCATTAATGATCCGAAGGCAATGAGGAGCGATTTTAGTCTTGCTCTGTTTGTCTATTTTTTATTATCATTAGCTCGTTGATGTCATCTTGCTCTTGGGCAACGATATTTCGGGCTCCTAGGTACAATGCTTGTGCTCGTTTTAATTTATTTAGTACTTGGACGACCGAGCTTCGCTCTAAGTAAAAAAATCGATTATTTTCCTTCGATTTTTTCATAACCCCATCTCTAGTTACTTCAAAACCAAAACGTCCCCCCGCACCATCCTACGTATAGCATAGTATTACTACTCGGCAATAGATGTCAGTAAGAGTCGTATTAACAATTTGAGCATTTTTTCATGCCCGAAAACACGGTTGGAAAGATGTTTTCTAAAAATTAAACCTAGCTAGATCGATTTATCGCCCCCAAATCCCTCTACGTACCAAATTTCATGAAAATCGGTGCAGCCGTTTCCGAGATTCCAATTATATATATATATATACAAGAATTGCTCGTTTAAAGATAAAGATTTAATTGGTTAAAACGAAGTAAATATAGCAGAAGACCGTGGTTGAGGTGTTGGAACGAAATATTACGCATTTGTTACTTTATAACTTTTTTAAATGAGAGAGGAGGCGAACCTACTATTTGTGTGCGGCGCCTTAATCCTTATACTTCCAGTTTTATAAGTAATTGTAACCAGCCCTAAGTATAATTTACCTATACTAAGCACATATGTAAGTCAGATTTTCCGGTTTCCTCATGTGCCTGTGTATTAAATTAATATGTAATGTTTGCGTGAAGTACACACGGTTCCTCGTTATTATTGCCCTGCCGCGGGGTGCTCCGTCGTGTAAATAGGTCGGTTTCACCGTTGTTTGAACTTTCACTTTTCGATTCGTCCTTGTTCCTGTACGCATTAACTTTAAATTATTGTGTACGCAGTATGTTCACCACTTTTCAGAAATGTTCTATATAAATGTGTAAAATTGTCTTAAGGCTAACATTAACTAACCTTCATGAAATACAGGGGTAAACGAGATACTCGACACAAGTATTGCATATTGTCATCTTCATGCTTGCTTCAAACATAGGAAGGTATTTCCGTTCAAAGCGCTTAGTCTAGCTCGTTAGGCAGCGCCATAGACTCGTATTGGCATCCGGCGGTTACTATGACTATACGTATACTCATTATTAATTCACAATATTGACACGAGCAATGAACTCTCGCACATTTGGCTCATCTGGCCACTTCCTGACGGCCATTTTACTTGTAAACAATTTTGAACTGATCGTAAAAGCCAAAACGTGCTAATAAACTTAGCATCGGATTTGGTTTTGTGTGAATATTTCACTGTGATCTAGTTACGGTACATGATGAGCATAACAGTTTCAACTATGACATAAACTGTCCATCAATAGTGCTTGTGAGGCGAGTTAATGTTGGGAGTCGCTGGACTTACGTTTGAAGCTAGTTAATAATATTTTTATGACGTAAGTAATTTTCAGTTTGTATACGATTGATTAATGATCGTGTGCAAACTGTCAAAAGTCGGTGAACACAAAAAAAATGCACTGTGCATAGAGTATCTATCGTATGGACGTTTATAAATATTTTACATTCCTGATATTTCTTGTACAAATTAAAGCGTGTGACTTGCGAGACATTTTTTGTTTGACGTGACTGTTATTTTATGTTGACTTTTTATTGATTAGCATTTAATTTGTTACAAGAACCCATTTTATTATAAATCTTTCATATACAAATTGTAGTAACATAGGTATATGCCTATAATAACCGAATCTTAACGGATATATTAGCGGATATATGTTACTACCATTTTTATATGAAAGACGTATAATATATAGGGTTCTTGTAACAAATTAAATCTACATTATATCAACACCAACTTTGGAACCTTACAAAATTATGAAGATTGAAGTATTATTTTACTGTTCTTTCTGAATAATAATTAATAAGAATCAGACGTGTTAAAATTTACTGATGTAAAAAACAAAAATGCTTAATCCTATAGAATATACTATAGAATCCTACAGGTTGAGCAAGTATTCTGACAAAATGTGTTAGTTGGTAGCTATATAGAAGTAGCGTTATAGAATTCACTCGCTTATTAATATTCTTAACATAATTGTCGTCTACCCATGTAGTCCTAGCATTGAGACAGAATAACCAAAAAAGAACCAAAGAAACTAGAATCGAAAAGAGATTGAAGATGAATCTTCAATCTTAGTCCTGCATTCCAATGTAACGTAGTTTTATAAACATAGATAGTAACGTATGTTAACGATCAAGCCGCGATATGGATCTGAATATTCACAGTTTACCCTGTCCTAATAAAAATTGTTGAAATGCCATCCCCATTACGGTTTTCCGCTTATAAAATAAACAATACCACGTGCTTCTTACTGTAATAATAAATATCAACGGAACATTTCATCGCGTGAGTGTGAAAAAATTTAGTATGTAGGTACCCAAACTATTAAGCGTTTGTTACATTTTATTTTTAGAAATTAGTCAAGCTTATGTCCGAAATACAGTTGAAAGTTGACTGCTGTGTTCTTCTTTTATTATTCTGCTGTCATATCACTTCATACCATTTGAATATTTTGTTTTATAATTATGATTTCTTATACAATTCTTTAGAGATTGCATATAGGATACGTAAATAATAATAAATAATCGCAACTCATTGAGCGTATAAATGTACAATTGTACAATGATACAGGCACATAAATAAATTTCCAGTGAGGTGAAGCAAACATATGGAACATAATTCTTAGTAGTTAGTAGGGGTCAGTCGGATTTTCAGGAAATTTTAAGAGTATTTATGATAGTTAATAGTTTTTTGTCTATATTGCAGAATCACTCCCAACGCACCCCCAATATCCCCTTGGTCGCCTTCGTAAGGCGTTCTCGAACACAGGAAAAAATAAGAAAATCTAAAGGTGTAGCGCGAGTTTGGTCTGTTTCATAGCAGTAAATATACTATGAATCAACACAAGATGCGAACATGACGTCTCGTTCGCGACATTTTGACACAGTTTTTAACTGTCTGGATTTCATGCTTGTGTCGTAACACGCTTCTTTGAAATAGCGTGTTTTTAAATAAAAAGAACTCTTTATTTTTGTGTCAGCTATTTATAATCATGATTCGCTATTAGCAAAGTCTAGACGATACACGGGCCTACAGTGCTAATTTCCGTCTATGCTTTGAGCAGTTAAGGGAACAGAGTAAATATGGTACGTCACTAACCGACACGGTCCACCAAAAGACCGGAACCCGCTTATGCCTCTTGCTTTTGATGGGCACTAAACCTGTAACCCCAATACATTAATATCACTTTTACATCATGTGATCTACGGTGAAATTCACACAAGGTTACTAATTCAGTAGCGGATTCATCTACTGCAGAACTTAGACTGTTGATCTGTACCGCCGCCATAACCAGCTTATGGCATTGTGCAATATGATATTGACACAGGTCAAAATAGGCCAGACTATACTAGAGATTTCTATCGCCTGCCTGCATCGCTTGGAGTCACTAGACAGGACTGTAATACTGTACACTATTCCCAGATGTAAAGAACAATTGGTGCACTAAACACTTATAATTTGACCATTTTTACTTAGATTTTCTTCGTGTTAGCATACCAGTGTAGGGTGGCTTGGAGGAAGATTCACGCCGCACGGAGTCAGTCTACCGTACCTGTTTTAGATCGACCGACTCCGTGTTCTAACTCCAATGCTTGAGTAAATAAGGTCCATGGTTTTCCCGGCGCAACTTGTATTGTTTTATTAAACAGTAGTCAGGTCCGCCAGACACACTTTGAAAGACACCACCGACTATACAAAATAGCATAGTCTGGACGATCCCCAGCAAGCCTTTGGCTCTACGACAATTATACCGTTATAAAGTTGTGCATAGGCTAGCTTGTCGGTCTATGCACCAAATTGCGGATATGCCTAAGTTGTATTTTAAATAAAGTACAAATATTATTTAACTGCTACTCTGGACAACTAGTGCACCCGACGTTTCCTTATTTCAAAGTACTATAACGCTTTTGACTTTCGTTGTTTAGATATATTCAAATACAAAATATGAAACGAAAGGCTTCACATGTTTCTGACTTTGAAAGACTACAATGTAATGCCATATCTACAGACGCATCTCTCCGGTGTACGTAGCATAAGGATTCTTTTTCAATATTATTTTCTTTATATTCGCAACGTCTGGCATGTAATGATCTTTTTCTGAAGAAGATGTACCTACCTGAAACGGTACGTCCTAAAACAGAGCAATGTCAGCCGAAGCAGCATGGTCGAGGTCTTCAGTGTTGGCAAACCTCGCGGGCGCAGGTCGCGCTTCGCTTGCCGCCAAGGTGACGTGCGTGCACTTGCATCGAGTAGTTGCAATACAGAGGAAACTCAAAACACAGGATTTATAATTATGTACAATGTTGACGAATCATTTTCTTTATTCTTCCAAATAAAGAAAATATACACCAATTTCTCTAAAGTATTTTCTTTGCCGGAATCGTCAAGTATTTACCTAATACCCGACGGATATAAATGACTGATTTACTTATTAGTTATTCGGATTCTTCCTACGGTATGTAGCTCATCAATTAAAGAACAAAAGACTGGAAAATTGTGTCTTCAACGCTCCGTTCACACTTTCGCCGGCTGCGTCTGCGGCACACGCGCGTCGTACGTTGACCTATCAGATTTCAGATGCTTCGTTTTTGTTTGTCTTGATCTTCAAATTAATTGTATGGAATATCTACAAATAAACAGTTGCTACCAATACTTTATCCCAGTAGTACGAATAGGTTTGGATTCTAAGTGAATATGTATACTACCAGAATATTATCAACATTTTACGATGGTATTTAGGAAGACGTTTGGTCTTGTATCACGGTAATTTAAAATAAATAAAAGGGAGTCTGAGGATCGACAACGAGCAGCAGTTTCCCGCTGCTCCACCCAGGGTCCCCGGACGACGACGAACCAATCAATAGTCTGACTGGACATCGCAATGTATACAAAAGAAGACAAGAGTTTCTGAACTTGTATCGAAATACATGGTCCATAAAAATAAGGACCAAATTAAAGTATCATTGTGTAAACAAGACAGGGCCGTTTGCAGTGTTAACTTCCTCCGTTTCAGGTTGACATCTCTGGAAACCCCTTTAAGCTGAACAAGAGTTATAAAGCTATCCGGCACCGCGCAGGAGTAATTTGAGAAACACTAGACGTCGCAACAAGCTCCAAAGACGTTGGTTTTACGCAGGAAACTAGTACTATTCCTGAAACAGCACGTCTTACCCTTTTAGCTAAGCTCTTATGCCGTGATAATGGCTTTTCTCGGGACCCGAGCTTTAACCTCAGGGAAGGTGATTTAAATCCCTTTTGAGTGCAAACAGTCACTGTAACGATCATTGGAATCTAAGACAAAATGTTACCATTTAATTCTGCCAAATATTTCTTAGGGAAATATATCACAGTTTTCTTTAACAGTCGGCCATAGGGCGCTTTTAACATAAATATTTGCAATTAAAATGGAGGCTTGGCACCCTATCCCGGCTATTATTCAAATTGCTCGCCACAGGAGACCTCGGAAAGTTTCAAATTAATTAAGAGAGTCATAAGACGTTGGTGGAAGCAACAATGGGCTAGCTCCTTGACTTCCCCCGCGCCCCAAGAGGATGATTGCCTCCGACCCGCAATGTGGCTTTAGAGCGACCCCTTCGCCCTTCTTACATTTCAAATGTGCGCATTTGCTAATTCGAATCTTTAACTTTGTGAAAAGTACGCATTAAGTTTATAACATGTAACACATACTAACCAGTGACATTTTTACAGAGAGCTAGAAACTTCTGAAGTGTAATTAATAATTGTCAAGTGTTGGCTTGGACGTCAATAGCAATACCAAGGCAAAAAGGACTTAATCCAGCACTCCAGTGGTAGGAAAGCTGCATAGCCATGAATAGTATCCCAGAATACTAGAATTTTTCGTCTTTTATTCATCAGTGACAGTCTGGCTGTAGTATTTTCTTCAGAGGAAACCAGCGGTGTCTGAGACACACGAGTGTTACGGTGACAAGCACGCGAGGGTGGTGGAGATCGTTGGTTGCCGCAACTGTGCATGATAAACTGCATTCCCCTTAAGGTCCCCGTCTACCAACTTTTATGAAATATAATTCACTCACAATTGCCTTCGGATGCTTCAGCGTCGACGCAAATGTCATTATAGAGATTTTTCATCCTCGATTTAGATAGGAAAAGTTGTTTGTAGTCTCGTTATAAGCGCATCTCGTCCGCCTATTCAACATCGATAAAATGAAGCCATAGCTGTATAGCTATCTAAACAGGTGTAATTTGATGTTTGGACATAAATATTTCCTATTTTAATTCCTTAAAATGTAAAAATCCAACAATTGCACTGATAAGCCTACCGCTACTATATCGTACTTATAGATTTATGGTAGGTATGTAATATGATAGTGCACTGTTGTAACAGACCTGTTAATATTGGTCAATGTATAATTTACAGTGTCTCGGAACATAAAGGTTATTATGTGGTTACTGGGAAACATGAGACCGCCAGTCTAGAATTAGTTTAGATGTGGGTTAACTGTCTACATAGCTTGCGTTGGTTATAATGTTTATCAAGAGTAACCTCTCAAGGTACTCCTATAATACGTGCGACGACGGTATGACAGTGGTCAGTTCACTCGGCTTAGTCGAAGAAGAGTTACGGGTTCGAGTCCTGAAAGCATGTGCCGTGTACCGATATGGTCAATACTATAAAAAAAAACACTTTACGCCTTTTAATCCCAAAGCGGGCTAGACAGAGACACTTGCTAAGAAAATGTCCAGGGTTCACCAAGCGCATTTAACCTAACGCGACAGCGGGCGCCCATCGCCGTTATAGGTTTCACACACCTTGTGGTGTGCTGGTTTCATCACAATGTTGTTGTTCAACGTATGAGCGTTGCGTCCAGTAGGCGGACAAGATTGATTGCAAGTCAAGTATCCGACCAACCAACCAACCTTTAACGATGGTATATAATATTTTGAACTTATATACCTTTTATTGGATGAAACAATCATGATAAAGTCTCTGCCTACCGTAGCTTGGGATTAGGTGTGAGTGAAAAGAAATAATATCTATTACTATTCTATCGTGTGAACGAAGACATACAAAATATAAATTAAGTTGTAAATTGTATATTACAATAATTATTCTACTAAGAATAATTCCTCTTCACAGACATTCTTTCTCTAAGTACATTCTAAACATTGATCTAAAACTTACATCAAACTCCCCTAAAATTGAAGATTAGACCGTTTCCATACTAAGACAGGTAACCGCTTACGTATCTATTGAATAATACATTTGTTCTTAGTAGCAGCGGAACTTTCTCAGCTAGTCTACGATCTTCTGCTATTTAAGTGCAACTTCTTTGTCAGAAGATACTAATACTGGCAGCTCAAGTTAGTTTTAAATTGTTCTGATCAGCTTGTCCACGTGTGGTACATCGCGTGCGTCACGCGATCCCATCGCAGCCCCGGGATAAGCCTCTGGCTTCCGTGCGTAGCTTTGATTTGGTCATGCGTAAGCCTTCCACGGCAATAATATGAAAGCATACCTACGTAGTGGCAGTGTTGAACACTGCCGACTGTAATCTTGACCCTAATTTGACATAAGGGCCGGCAAAATAAACTGTTATGACGTCGCCTGCGAATTTAAATCATTAAAGACCCGGCTGCCGTTTGTCAATTCATGTGTGAATGAAGAATTATTATAAGATTATGTATACAAATATATACATAATCTTATAACTGCAAAACATGGCGACATTCATACTAGAAAACTAGTTTGAATATCGCCATGTTTTGGCCTCTTTCCCTTCTACCCACATCCGAATTTAGGGTTTACAATGCTGTAGGTCAGCGAAGATAACCTGTTAAGAAGTTAATTGGTTATAATCCTATTGCATTGTCATAACGAACGACAATGCAGGTGAATGTATGCATATGACACTCGTGAAAAGAAATATTAATACCTACTTGTGTGGTAAATTATTTTTTCAGTCTATCTATAAACGTATTTCTCAATAATCCATATTACCTAAATCTAATTCGGTTATTCGTTTCAGTAAGTAGAAAACTTATTCTTGCTTGTAGGAAATAGTTTATTATACGGCAACGTGCAACCAATAGCATCCTTATACCGAACGTGCCTACATAAATATTCACATCTCAATAATTGGTTTACTTGGGCGACGACGCTGCTAAAACTTCACAAGTATTAAGTCCACTTAAAATCGTTAATCAGCGCAGCCGGTCGGTACTCGAACGCAATGAAGTCTTGCAATAAACCGAACCAATGAAGTAGACCGTCCATGACTGAGCATTGCTATAGTCGTGAAGTCCAACACATCCTGCCTGCGGTATTTCGATTGGCCGGCCGTCTGTATAGTCAGTCAACTGCAAGTAGTACTGACAATGCCAATGTAATTTGAGCTCTACATGCATAGAGACTGGTTTCATATTACAGTGTGTTGTGTGCGTTCTGTCGTGGTAATGTTGCCTCAGCGCGAGCGTATAGTACGGCGAAAGTGATCCCGCTGGCTCGCAGCCAGGACCCGACAACAGATAAATATTTTGGGGACAATTCATTTGAGTCTGCGTTCGGAACGCGCCGCGCCGCCAGTATATTTAACCACTATTTATATGGAAACCAAATATAAACATTCCGGTTTATTACGACCCAATTGTGTTCACGTTTCCGAGGTGTTGTGATATCAAAGTGGGCATGTGTGTTCAATGTTAGAACGTCATAAGTTCGTATGTTGGACTGTTTCGGACGGACTTTTCGAAAAAGGTGAATATTGTTTGGGCTAACTGGCTAACATTTACCGAATTAATTAATCAATAACGTAACATTAATGCTATTGAAATGTTTGTGAGCAATCAAAATTTATGACAATTAGTACTTATTATAATGCTAGCTTTCCGCCCGCGGCTTCGTCCGCGTTGACTTTGGTTATATTGCGGTATAAAGGAATATTTTCGTTTTCCCTCGGGAATATCAAATTTGTTCCGGGATAAAAAGTACCCTATTATTTAAACCGGACTTCTAACTATACGTCTGCAAATTTTCAAAGAAATCGGTTCAGTAGTTACGGCGTGAAAGCGGAACAAACAAATAAACAAACTAACTTTCCCATTTATAAAATTAGTAAGATTTAAAATCCTTCACTATTTGCAATAAACTAACTAACTGGCTAACATTTACCGAATTAATTAATCAATAACGTAACATTAATTCTATTCAAATGTCTGTGAGCAATCAACATTTATGATAATTAGTACTTATAATATTTAAAGTCTTTCACTATTTGCAATAAACAACACAATAAGCAACTAGTTGATGACATTTACTTTCAAAACGAATGGAAACATTCATTACTATTTTAATCTAGTATTTAAGATAATAATGTCATTATTGTTAAATATCCGACGATATTGCATTTTATTTGTAGACCAAACATGACTCCCTATCCTATGAGTTTAGTTTAAAATATTTTCCTACGGACACCTCTACCGGCAAGTAGTGTTTACGAAGTGAGTCTGTCGTGTACATTATTCAGGCAGCGTCGCAGCTGACTGCCGTCCGTTGGGGCTGATGAATGAGACTCGGGGAGCCTCCATTACACTCAACAGCGCGGTGGTCGGGTGAAATCGCTGTATTTTCCATTTTTTTTTTTCACGTAAGGCACTCCTTTTCATGTTGGGTTTTTCAATGTGATCTTCGCGTGGACACCACAAAGGAACTGCATGTACTTTTTGTGATAGTAAATGCAAAAGCAGAAGAATAGAAATAAGTACTTTTTAATATATTTTTTTCAGATATCCATAGAACGGCTAAACAGATTATACACAGAAAAAAATTAAGCTTTTTTTTTCTTCATCATGTCTACATGACGTCCACTGATGGATGAGCATATAAAATAAATAAGTCCCTTTCAGTGGTAATGTTGGGTTTTATAACTCTATCAGTGTTCATTTAAAATATGTGGCATACAATTTATTTGCAGTGTTCATTCGTTCATTTATTCAAAATATACAAATACATAAGAAATAATTAAGCATTGTCTGAAATACATTACAAAAGTTTTATTTTAGAATCTTAACTCCAATAGATGTTTTTTTTTTTATTTTACCCCAGCGTCATAATTCCCAAAATATTCATTAGAGAAACGTATATTTACAGTGGACTACGTGAGTGACTAGTTACATCTTCCTCTGAATATATTATATTCAGCTGAACTCATTTTGGGATTTGCTTATTTCGTAATTTGCTTTCAGCGTATATTTGCCTACTCGCGACACACAATCTAATCATCGAGTCGAGTTTGTGTCACAGATTCTCTTTGTATGCTCAGTTTTCTTTATTATGTGACGCTGACTACGTCGGATGAGTAAATTGCTTTCTTGCTGTTCTGAATTAGCTGGTATAGCACAAGTTGCCCTAGTTCTCTGTGATATTCAATCATACATGGGAAATATTTTTAATACTATTTTTTAGGTCTACTAACTAACTTACTGCAGCACAGCGTAAATTATAAGATACGGATAGAAAGTTGCAACCAGTACCTAATAACGCGCGTATGATAATAAAATACGCTGAATGCGTAACTTTTAATAGCCTTACTAATAATAATATATATGTAATAAGGTCTAAATACATTATGGCCTATGTGAACACCCACGAGTATATTGCACCTGTAGCTCTTCGTCTTGTAACATTACTTTCCAAAAGCGAAGCATTTTGTCAGTGCAATGGTCCACATCGGTTTATGGAGTGTGAACCAGGAGTGCCGGATATATAATATATCTCCCTCTCTGTATTTCTTCTCGTTCAGCGAACAATAGCACACTATTCGATCCGCGATTTACGGGGCAGGGCCCGACCTTTTCCGTGCCCCAAAGATCGCTTTTCAATTAGTCCCCAGTGTTTTTGCCGCGTTAGGGTGCCGAGTCAGCTGACGCGAGCAACATGTCCAGTTGAGTAGCTCCTTCCAAAGATAAAATGCAGTGACGTAGAAAAAATCGATTGCCTAATCTCCCTGATGTTCGATGTAGGTAATACACGATATCTGACCTAGTTAACATTTTAGATAATAATGGAACACGAAGTAAAATGCAAATAAGTATTATTTTTGTGTTTATTAGTTTTCTGATGATGTAATTAAATCAGCCGTCGTCTGAGTCAACTTCTTTGTTATATTTAAGTCTTGTAATCACAACTTCCGTTTCCCTCTCAGCAAGAGAGCAGATTTCTTTTGATTTATGAGTAATAAAATTTCTTTGAAATAAGATATTAAAGAGACTCGAATACATAATGATTTTTCATATTTTATGAATCGTTTCAAATAACATCTTATTTTTAAATAATATTCTCGATGTTTTTGTTGTTTAATAATTCTAGTTAGATTTATTTACTGGGTTACTAATTCGCATCCTCATCCGATTTTCATATTTTCAACGCCGTTTTGACTATCGTTCTTCGGAATATACATTAGCCTAAAGAACCAATTTCAAAATTAGCATAATATACCTTAGAAGTGCAAACACCGCATGTTGCTCATTACTGTTTCTTAGTGGGCACGGAGCAACGCAACCGCCTGCACCGAATGGAGCCGGTGTCTATTTTTTATTTTAAATAATAAATCAACAGAATGTTTTCTCGTTTTAATAAAGGATAATGGGGATCTGGTGCGGTGGCGCTGCTATCTGCATGTTGCTTGCCGCCCAACGAGCCGCCGGAGACATTTTAATATCAGACCATATTGCGCAGAGCGTGCGCTATCTAGACGGGTACTGAAACCCTGCATAATATTTGTTATAAGGATTAAATAAGACAACATTCTTCACTTGTTTACTTTGATGTCGGCTGATGTGACTTGTTTGAAAACTTCAAATTACACCTACTTAGTGATTGCGTCAGAGCCACAAAGTCTGCGCTGAACAATAAATACGGGATAAAATTAGCAGTATTATGAATACTGCGAAGCTACTATAGGTACGAAGAAAATTAAAAATAATCGAGTATTACCTGCGGGACGTTCACAGCTCAGCTCTTGCCCTAAAACTTTTATAAAAGTTAGTGGTGCTATACGCTAAGGAGGGGAAAATTATTTCAAGCGATCTTTGCCTCCAACGTTCTAGGTTTAGAGTGCAAATTCCCTCGGGCGACATTTGCTCCGTGAGAATCGTTCAGAAACTGATTTTAATGTCAGACATTTAACTGAACACGTAGTCTGGGAATGGAAACCTCCCCCATCTTTCTATATTTCACCTTTTCTTTTTATGATATTTGAATGAAATCTTCTGTCACAGTTTGTTTCAGTTGAATTCATTTACTTAAAGTAAAATATATTATACTTAACATCATAATATAAATCAATTATTGCGGTGTACTTTAACATTGTCTGGACCGCAAGATGTTTCTTTCAACAAGAAACAAAGAAGATATTTTGTTTTTGTTTCTGTTATTTGCGGTATAGTACGACATGTTATCTTGGTAGGAATTTAGATATGTACTTATTCTTTTTTGGGAATACTTTCGCCTATGATTATATTCCACTAACTGAAACTGTAACCAACTGTTTAAGTTAGTTTAGGTTATCAAGTACGGCACTAATAATGTTTATGTAATCAAGCATTATGATGTCAAATGGACACCATTCACGGCGCAGGGTAGTAATTACCCTGAGCTTTTTCTGCAGAATACGGGTGTAAAGGAAACAGAGCCTTGTGCATAACAATGAATGCGTTGCTTCCCGCTTCCTGTGATAAATCATCACAATGGGACGACAAATTTGACTAATTCTCACCAAACAGGTGTTAGGCGACATGATTGCTCACATGTATTATTGTTTCATCCTCTCCTACTCGATTCTTACTATAAACTAGTGAGTGAGTGATATGTTATGGTTTTAACTTTAGTATGATTGTGTTGTAGTCGCTTGTACACTGTGTTTAAGAAAATATAACTGTGATAATGAATACCTACCCCATGTATGTGCAAATCTATACTAATATTATAAAGCTGAAGAGTTTGTTTATTTGATTTTTTGAACGCAATAATCTCAGGAACTACTGGTCCGAATTGAAAAATTATGTTTGTGTTTTGAATAAACCTTTTATCGAGGAAGGCTTTAGGCTATATAACATCACGCTGCAACTATTAGGAGCACTTCCTAAAATAAATTAAAAGCTAAATTGATTATAAATCGAATTGAAACCAGAAAGAGAGAACGCTCTCAGAAACACTTTCATGATATTATGCAGGATGTCATATATTCAAATAGGCTCAATGATCAAGATCTTAAGCCTGCTTCCATAGGCAGATATTGTGACCGGGAAACGGCTAGAGAGAGGAATAATAGAATATGGTGCGTTGTGTTTAATAAACTTTTTTAAAAGAAAAAATAAACAAAACTAACAATAACTAAAATAAAGATTGTGAAAGCAAGCAAGGTGACCGCAACATAAGTGGCAAACTCCAGACCAGACAATGTGTCCATGACTAAAAAAGTGTGTATTGTTGAATTTACTATACAAGAATGAAATTAACTACCTACGAAACAGCGTCGGACTCGAAACATGATATTTTAAACCGCAACTTAAGCCGGCATCTCGTCTTGTTAATTCTTTCCTACTTCATCTACCAAATTCTGAATTGGACCAGGACCAACGTTACTTGGCATTCCATTCTATGTAAATTCGAACACTCACTATGTAGAGTTTAAACTCCAATGAGAATTTTAATACGTCCATGTCTGTTTTCGCTTAATGAATCCGGTAATTATTCAGGAACTATATCGACGTGTTACCCGTAATCCCTGGGATCAGAGCCTGCCGTGGGGAACACCGCGGGGCGGGTCGCAACGTTAATACATAATGAGAGGCAGCTAATTCCCGAGCCCTCCCGTTTATATTAATTTTGTTCAGAAGGAACTCTTGTTCTGCGGTTTATGCAGGGCCGAAACTTGAGACGACGGCGGCGGAGGCGGTAGTGTCTGAGATGAGATTTTGTACGTAGGTTTTTAATGTTTTTCAAATTTTGGTCTTTCTAGCCAAACCAAAAAAAAAATAACTCTAAGATACGTTAATTTATAATGTTCCTACAAATTCGCTCATACGTATTTGAAGTAGATCTTCAGGCTCATGGAACGTCATACAAATTCACACTCTGTGTTTATAGATGATGTTGTCATCCTGCCTCCATTTTTACGTATATTAAATTCCATTCTACAAAATTATTATTATTTCATTCGTGTCGAGTCGCAACTAACAGACCATTTATTTATGGTTAGACCGGAATTATAAAAAAACATTTAGGTTACCTGCTTTAACAGTGTAGCGAGCGGCCGGTATTATCATTGTAGTTGCTTTGATTGTAGTAATTTCAGCGCACGCGCACCCGTTACGCGGCCCCTGGGGCTATAGTGGCGCCCTCTTCATCTCGAGATGACTCTCGTTCATAGAAGGCACGTCAGATTAAACAATAAATACTGTGGCATGAACTAGCTTTTCTTTGAAGACCGTTGCAAAGCGCAGTTTTATTATTTATTTCTATCCACGCCGCCGTTAGCAAGATAAAATACTACTTATTTGGTATTGAATTATTGATAAATTGTAGAGATTTTTTTACGGAGCTACTTTATCAATATTGCTGTTACAATTTATAAGATAGTTTTCATTACTGAACCGTCCGCTGAAAGAATACGTTTGACCCTCTTGATATCTAAAACTTAACTACGAATCGCCGTTAATTTTATGATAGAAATGGAAAAATACCATAGAACCTTTTTAACCCTTAATCAGAGAAAGGCTAGTACATTCCCACTTGACCAGCACATAATTTGAACCTTATTGGATGTCTTACTGGAATTATCTAAAGATATCAGGGAAGTTATCATAGAATAATCACATAAGGTTGTAACACTACAGAACACATGCCTATTTAAACAGTAAAGAATAATTTCACATTCTACTTAAAAGTTAGATTTTACGATAAACATCAATTACCCGGGTATGTGATGGAGTCGGTAATTAGAATAACAAACGTCAACAGAGTCCAAAATCCATCAGATAAACATCTAACCCTGTCTGATTAAGGGTGAAATTTATGCCATGAATCAACAATAAATAAACTTTACTCGTCGCGGCTGATTACCGATGAGATTCTCTCATGCATCGGTCGTACTCATTATGACTTTCACAGTTCAATCTACGTTTAACCAATAATATCAATTGTATTTATGCAATATTAAGTACAAGCCTTTATTTAAAACGCATGTGAGTGCACAACCTACTTAAGGGATATCAGCATAAGTATGTTGTAATAGTACTACAATAATTCCACCGCAATAAAGTCGAGATTAAATTATTATCTGTGCAGTTTATCTTACTGGCGACTGTACAAATACCAGTTAACTATCAGTGACCAGTAATCGGACCGATCCGTGTTTAATCGGATTATGGCGTCGTGTCGGCCACTGCCCGTCTCCCGGACTATCCGGTCCGAAATTATGCAACTTACCTCGGTAATAATAATAATCGGCGACCCATGGTTACACAGGCGTAGATTTTTCTACCCTCAGTAAATTTTTCATAACCGTTTGTTGTTGTTTGTAGTTGTATCTTTTCATATCTGCAGAATAAAATTTCTGGCTTCCGCTGATTTGCAAGTGGTGATAAATGCCTAATGACTACTACTTATCGTCTTGTAATATACATGAAGTAATTACTAACCAGTACGAAATGAATAACCTTTGTTGTAATGCAGCCTGCAGGAATACTTGAAATAACAAAAGTGTAAACGTAAAAGAACGAAAAATAATATAGGTATCAAAATAAACGGTTAGCGAAATTTCAAGAGCACTTAACCTCACGTCAATTCAGGTAGCTCACGAAACGTCCCAACTTCGTTAATAAGAGGCGAAGTCATCTCACTTCAATTCACTTTACGTCTTATTACTCAGTGGGGGAATTCCCGTAGCGAATAATCGGTGACGTCCGCTTCAAGTGCCTTGTTTTGCTACGAATTTCCTAAAGCGCTCAGAATAGGGCGTAGCTGAAGCACGTTTCTTGAGTCGACAAAGCACACGGGAATACTGACTTTAGTGGCAGGTAAAAGGCGTCGCTCAGCGCTAATGACCTTACAAGTGAGCTTCAAAGATAATAATCTTATTACCAGGGTAGTTTAGTTAGGGTGCCTAAGGCTGGTCTAGCGACATTCCGGAGACTGGAGTGATTTTCTTCGTCGAATAGCTGTGAATTATGGAGGGAGCATTTTAGCCTATTCCTGCATTCCTTTAGCCTCCACGATAAAGTTAGAGTTGGACACTACTGTGTACTAAGAAAACGGTATTTTAAAGGTACATTTTAATAGTAACGTTAGTATCAAATCTTAAGTACTTAAGTATTCCCAGGTCTTTGTGGCGCAAGTGAGAACCATGAATAATTGTGTTTTCTATTTTATTTTTCTAAAGGAGAATTAGTTCCACTCCGACGCCCATTGGCCGGAACAAAGCGAAAGGAAAAAAGAAATTAATAAAAACAACGGCCGCCCATTAAGGCTACGATGACAAACAACGCGCTGGATCTGACCAAACGGGAATGTTCCCTTTTTCCTCGTAATTATATCACATTGAGTCACTGCAGACTCTCAACAATGGAGCCTTTTAACTTCTTACATTTTGAAAGGGTCTCCAGTTACTGTGCAGACTCTGTGGAGATAATTACAGAATACAATACATGATAGTAATTGTAACAGGACAGCAACGTTCCACATTTAAACCGACGCGACGCCTGATCAATCAATGCCCACCTTTCAATTCCCAGGAACAAACTATAGGGCTGTGGCACATGAAGCGACGTATTAATTAATTATACAAATTAATGGTGCGGTAATGGCATGCCCGTGTAAACGGGGCGTAGTATCGCCCTCAGCCGCCGCCACCGGCGTCAGCCACCTCCGGGCCTGATAGCGTGAATTGATTTTGACGATCACTACGAGATGAACAGATTGATAATACCTTGCTGTAATTATACATATGTAGATTAGATACTATGCAGGCACATTATGTTAAACCTAATATAATTGACTCTGAAACTAGGAAGTGAAACCTCCATTGAAGCCACCATTGTACCAATGCCTATTGCAAAGCATTTTTAATAGCGGCGTTCTGAAAAAAATCATTTACAGCGGCACACGTCAATAGGTATGTATAGGTAGATGTGTGCTCCGAAATCGTTTTTAATAATAGCCGGTCGCTCGACGAGCACGGGCCAACGCATCCGATGGCAACAGTCGGGGTCCGTCCCCGCTGATTTGTCACACGTCAACGATTACTTACCCAATTACGCGTCACATGTTGTTGACGCAAAAAAGATGACCACCGCACTCTCCTGTCCCGCCTCACGATTTTACATGTGTTTGTCTAGTGAAAGTTTCTAATCTGTGGTTAGAAAAATGTTTCGTATCCTAGACCCATATTCAGAAAGAAAAATCAATGCATAAGTAATGCTTGAGGCGCATTTCTCTTTTATGGACTTGAAATTAGAATCTAGAAAAAGCTCAAAAGTTACCTGAGTAGTTCTTAGTTCACGTTTCATAATACGGGCCTATGCGTGTTGCTCAAACTACAACGTCATCATTCAGTAGAATATCGTACCTTAAAATCAATTTAAAGAAAATAATTGTGGTAGAAATACATATTATTGGTATGATACTACTAATTATTATTATACCTATGACGTTGAATAATATGTTCGGTGTAACACGTACGTGCGTTATAAGAGATGATAATACCTACGTGGCATATGTAACCCCGTGTATTAGTTGTGAAAGGTCGATCCCAGTCATTACTCATGTATAATCACATCTCGGCCGCGTCCAGGTGGTACGGTAATCTTCGTAATTACCGGGTCCGGGCCGTCCGTCATCGACACGAGATACGCTCGTTACTCGCCCGACGCCAAGTGGAGGTCATCACTCGCCACAAATTGGGTGTCAACCATCGTGGAATGACAGGCGTGTACCCGGCACCGACAGCGATCTGATGCTACACTTTGTTACGCTATCAAAGTTTGCACAGCGAATCTATGGCCGCTCAAGTTTCTGTCCCCACTCAGGCATTTTGACAGTTAAAGCCCAGTTAGACGGCTCCATTTTTGTGGTCCGCTCGGAAGCAATAATTCTATGAGAAATAAATTAACTTTAACTGTAAACTACACGACACAATAAACTTTGCAGCTGGAAGTTTATTGTGTCGTTAGGTATTTTTGAACGAAGAAAATAGCTAAATCGACCTTAATCGTCTGAAATATCTGTCAAAACAGCATCTTGAGACCTCAATATTTAGAGTAATAATAATACGTGAATAAGTCTGTGTTAGCTGTTAGAGGAGCGCTCGATCGCAACCACTCTGTGTGTTATCAGAAAACAAATAGGATATGGCAAAGCGCATACATTTCACACACGCACCACTACAATTGGCGTATAAATTATCTCTCACAGTGGCTGCGCCGTTACTCCTGTACTTTTGTGTCAGAGGGCTTTTTAATTAATACGTGTTGGGCGCAGACCACCTCCCGCCCAAATAAATCTTTGTTAATGTTCACATGGAGCACGTGTGAGGCACCCTGTTGCGGTATACGGCATTATATTGGGCTGTGAATTACATGCCACCGCTGCGTAGCTTTGCTGGTCGCCAAACCTTTGATTTGAGCCTATTATAAATGTATTATGCCTATTCGGAAAAAATTAAAGGCCGCTATACTATTGCTCTTCTCACAAGTACGTAGAAACCAATAATACCATTTCAATGCCTCCTTTCCGCATCCTGTGTTTGTTGGTGCTACTAAGTTAGAACGCGTGGACAGGTAACACACTCCTTATTTGCTTTTCCGTCGTTCGAGAATACCTAGTCCACTAGTATCTGCAGCCATGCGACTACCGCTGTTAGGGCTTCACGAGAACCAGTTTCCTCTCACCAGGATCACAGAATCTCAATAAGACTATAGAATATTATGTCAATTAAACAAGAGCTTCCCATTGTTACAGAAATGCGACGTTCCTAGAGCCGCACCTGCAGGGCGTGGGGTGCCGCGTGTCGCGCAGCTCCGAGTCGGACGAGCGGTCCACGGAGGACGACGAGCGCGCCCTCCTGCGCAGCTCGCCGCGCCTGCGCCTGCCGCCGCCGCCGCCGCCGCCCGACGCCGCCCCCGCCCATTACCACCACCGGCTGCAGGCGATGCGCGTGCGCGGCGATGCTAACAAGTGCGAAACAGATGGCAGCGCCGGTGATAGTCTTAGTCAGGTGAGGATTCATTATAACAAAACATACATAAATGCATGCACCTCTTTCACCATAGAGTGGTTTGTGACCAAAGGGGGTGAGCTGTAAGGTCAGTTCACTGTACGCATTTATATATTTATGGGTAGGTACACACAAACGAAAATAGCCGAGGATAATGTCCGCCTACTTTACATAACCAGATAAATAGTGACAAACTCTCTCCAGGTAGAAGCTTTATTCGACTATCCCTAAGTTTAACAGAACTAATGAACCGTGCCGCTTCTGTCCGCTGAAACTCACTGAAACTTTCTAGTTTCGCGGAGTTTTTCCATTTCAGTATTCATTCCGTTACACAGTTAGCTGTTGTACATTTGCATGCCGGATTGCATTAGGGAATTGAATATACGAGTACTCAGTTGCGGACTAGAGGAAGGTCGTTTGTTGCTTTGCTTTTACTATCGCTATTAAAGTCGAACCAAAGGAGAACATTGAGCTTGTGAGCTGTGATGTTTGCATTAAAAGATTTGTTTGTTTAAAACCTAAGTACTCTCCAATAGCATTGAAGTTAATAATAACCTGTCAAAATACGAACTCCTTTCAGAACAAAATATACATTGAAAGTAACTTATCCAAGGAGACTAGAAGGCAGATATTTAATAACTGCAACTGTCAAGATCAATCGAAACGTTTCCCGGCAGCGGCGAGCTGTACCCGCTCTCTGTGAACGGTGTAGCTTCCTTCTATTTGGCAGCCATTATGTTGTTTGAATGCTATGTGAGAGCAATATTTTTCAATTCACGTACAGAATTGAATTTGTGACGGAACTCGATTCTGGCGGGGGATTCTCGTGACGTTTATTTGCTAATGTTGAGGTTAAGGAAATTATAGTTATACTTATTCGAACAACATCGGACTTTTGACTCCAATAATATTAATGAATTTTAACAACTAAGTAATTGTAACATAGTAATTGTCAATAAGCTTAAGTACGAGTATATCAATGTTGTGTTAATGTGGAGTGTTCACAATTCAAAAAGTTCATAATGGAAACTTCACAAATGCTAGGCATTCGTTTTTTTTTTTTACTTTCATAGCAGCGTATAGAAGCTGTAGTCGACAATGTGAAATGATCTGAAATTGCGTTCTTTACTCACTGAATACGTCCGCTATATAGAATGAGAGAGCTTTAAAAGCTTTTGAAGTACGTGCCCCGTACGATTTGTGTATTCCCGCAATGTTATGAAATCATGCAAAACGTTATTCGCTTCTTGCTATTGCGAAGCAAGGATACAATACACCAGCATATCTACGGAAAAATGTCGGTGCAAATTATTTATTTTGTAATTTCCCACATTAATAATAAAGTGTACATTTTCTATAGTTGAAATTACATAATCGAACTCTATTGCAATAGGTGATTCTCACATTTTTCTCTAAAATGATTCCAATCAATAACGTGTATCTATGGAAGTACAGATATTGCAGCTGTTAATTACTGAATGTTTCATAAATAGGATTAAAAATGTTTCCGGTATTAAAATTTGTTATTAAAATTACCGAAGACAGCGACAACTTCACAAGACCCTTTAACAAAATGTTTAAATATAGCGCTGTTGCATTGTCGGCGTTGAATAAATAACCTCAAAGCCGGCGTCCCCTACCACAATGTAAATACTCCATAGCTATTGTTTTCAAAGTAAAACATGGGGTGTTGTAAAACGCACTTTCGTCAAGTGTCCGCACTCGCTTGGAGTGGGCGTGGGTGCTGCTGTCGCGACACAACTCGCCACAAGTGCGTTTGGTAGCACCACGAGAGCCGTCGGTGATGTCGCACTGCAACATTTGTCGCTATTTCACCTTGTCTAGCTACCGGATGTTACGTAAAGCTTACACAAGTTTTCGGTAGTTCGCCAAATACAATATCGCGGTGGAAAACTTTTTTGGCATTTGAACGGCGTGACGCGTTACGGTTAATGTTTTTCAGTAATCGCTATGATTGGTTCTGGATTTTTTCTATACATATTATCATAACGTATGTATAAAGCACCCCCTGGCACCCTGGACAACAGCTGCACCTGGCATATACCAGGATTTCGCTGTTTATGACTGTATAAACGTTTTACTTCACAAAATGTTGACTCAACACAAATAAACAAGAGTGTAGAGTCATCTTGATATCGTAGCATGTCATTATTCGAATCCCGTAAGAACAATGTACCGAACCGTAATGTTATTACCATTATGGTTCTCAGATAACTTGTGCTACGAGTAAGACTATAAACAATATTGTATTATGGCTGTACGGAATGTATTACTTCACTTCGCTTTATACTCGAACGAAACTCTTGCCATTGTCTCAGTACAAGTACGTGTCTATTGTAACCAATACAGCGCTGGGAACCTATCCATAGTAGTTTCGTACATTAGATGGTTAAATTTTCACTTTCACCACAACTTTGTTCGCGGTCACCGAGGGGTTGGGATCATCGCATCGGTTCTAGCGATTAACCCACAAATGAGGCTCGTTTGGTCCCAGTTAACTGCGCGGCTATAAGGACTACGACATGGCGACGGCGTGCGGAAAGGGTTACGGGTAAGCGAGGGTGCAGCTCCATAATGGTCAGTTTATGTGTGCTGCAAATGATAATTATAGTGAATTTTGTCGCTTAGTGAAATTTGCGCGGTATAAATTGTTTTGAGGGTTGAAAGGGAGTTTGTAAGAAAGATAATGTAGAGTTGACTGGTGAACTTAAGTAATTACAAGTTTATTTATATTTGTTTTTCAAAACTCCCGCTCATAGTGTGCGTTCCGTTGATATAATATGCATTGGGTTTATGTACTTACATATAGTCAGTACGTAGATGCGAAGCACCGATGCAATCAATTTCTAACAACAATGCGGGAATAATGCCTGCGAGCGACGTTTTTGCTCTGTTGTAGTGGGCCGCGATGGGGACACCAATTTTCTGTTTTGGCAAACTTTAGGCTGGATAGTTGGAAACTCCATGCATTTTGTGCTGCGTCATAAATTTTGTAATGTCGCTTTTTGGTGCTTTGTTTTGTGAATTGCATTTATTTTATGGTACGACATGCATTTAACGCTGTTGACAATGAAAGAGATTTATCTCCCTCTTATATTTGATCCTAAAATAAAAATGCAATTTGTGGGGAAAAAATGTGTATCCGAGGGTCTCCCATGGATCCCGCGTGTGCACTTTAGGGTTAAGAAAAAGGTCGAGAATGGGAGCTAATCTCGGGCGGGACTTATTGATTTTTAACCCCCCGTGAGTCATCGCTGCATCCCGGTCCCCTCTGCAGCAGGCTCGCCGCAGCCTGCCGCCGGGATTCAAATACGTCGTTTATTTAGTTCCGTCGATTTCGACTTGTTAACTACCGTAAGTTTCTAAATCAAAACTATATAGATTATTTTCTAAATACGGTGATACATTGTCGAATACTTTCGTACGATTAAACAAATCGATTTGAAACAGTAGTAAAGAGCAGACCAATATCATGGGTCGATTTCAAAACGTATTTGAAACCGAATCAGTCAAATAAATATTTGTTCTCTTTGATTGAACCTTTGCAAGGAAACTAAAAGGGTCGTGTACTTGGTTCTAACTTTGTTTGAAAAGTAATAACTATTTTATTTGTATATTCTTTATGTTTTCTCCATTGCATTATATTTTTTGCATCAGAGGGCAGTTTATTATTTCGTTAAAAGTTTTGCTCTGCTTCTGTCTTCGTGTTGGAGACGTACTTTTTATTTCATTTTTTAGTGCTTTGTCTGTTTCTAGGAAAAGCTGAAACAACTTCCATGAAAAGACAATATTGAGATGATTAAAAGAAGAATAAAGTAAACATGCTGCTCAATAATTTAAAATGTGTCATTTTACGGAGCGGTCGCAGGTGGTCCGAGTTTGGGATAAAACATCGTCTCCTTTTACATCGCCCCGGCAAATGAGACTCCGTGCACTTAGCGAAAGTTCCCAACTTCAAGTTAAATGTTGTTCGTCCTGTATAGACACAGTCTCTTGAACTTGAGCCTAAATTCTAAACAACAACGTACACGTCCCCGGGCCAGCGGTAAAGTCTCTTGTTTCCCTGAGAGACGCAATTTCTTACGCTCCGTAAGCGTATATTTTTATGAGTGTCCCCAGCTTAGCAGATGTGCCGCTGGGAAATTGTTTCGCAAGTAATTCATACAAGAGGAACTTCATTCTAGTGCATAATGCAGGTTCTTAGTTAGGAATACAAAGCTGGCGAGAATGAAGTGTAGTGTGGAAGTCGCGACCCCACTCCACTCTGAATGAATATCTTGCATTTAGCGAAGAGTAACATTTATTCTACTTTGAATTCGAGGATTATAGTTAGTTCGTTTATAGTGTACTATTTACAGAGTGTGTGTTGCTACCTACTGGATAAAAATTGGAGTGGTCGGACTTTTGTAGATAGAATAATGAGCATCATAATGGAAAGTGGTGGTCCGATATAAAATTACAAATGTTGAAAAAGATTTGCTTAGATATTTTGGTCATGTAGACTCAAATCCGATTTACTAATGAGATTAGTCTTGTAAGAAATAGGAGGTCAGTATGGTAGAGGATGCCCTAGAAGTTAAAGTACATACATCCATAAAAAAATGGCCAGGTTTTAAAAGGAGGTACCGTGAAGAACACACGGGATTGACAGACCTGATGAAATGATGTATGGATGTAAACGAGGCAAATAACATGAGCCAAGATTGTGTATAATGGAAAGCCGTAATCTCTGCCTACCCCTCTGGTAAAAGTGGTGTAATGATTTATTATATAGGAATCACTTGAAACAATGTGGTTATGTATAAGAATGTACGTATAGGTAACGTATGGGGAAGTAAGACCTCCGGCCGAAAGGTGTGGGCGTTAATTTATAACTCGAGCACATATATCTCGCGTTATTGCTCCAGAACTTCCCCCATAATTCAAAAGCAACATATTTGAGGTGCAATGAAATTTGGAATCGCGTTTTAGAGGCATTGTGGTGGGATATTAACGCCTCAGTCGATTACGCTGCGGCTTTGTCCCGCATGATGCATGGGGGTAGTCGCAGACTGTTATTGTGTCATACGATGTTAAATTAAATTCCTGTATTCCGTTAGGAACGTTGGATTTGCCGCGTTTTTGCGAGAACATCCTGTATTAATTTGGCAAAGAGAGGTGTGTATTAAATTTCCAATTACGAAGATTTAATTATGCACGTCGTTCGCCGCGGGCTGTGAAAAGTTTATGATTTGCTAGATACTTATTTACCTTCCTATTCGCCGCACTGCAGTTACTGTTTTCAAGTGTAATAATTATTTCAAATATTAGTATGTTATTTTAGATATTAGTATGAACGTATCTATGTATACATTTAATATGATAAATAGTAAATTGACTACTAACGTTTAAAACATAATATAGATACGAATCATTGTAGCAATTTCTAAAACTATTAGGACATAGATAAAGGGACAAAAATGGCTTTAAACGTTTAAACAATAAAGTATTTTCAAATATTTTGAAAGAAACCCACAACTTTTTACTTAGGTAACATTTTAAAAATATTTGTTCATAAATTAGTTAACTCTAATAATTATACTATGGTCTTATGAAGGCTAGTGATGGGCACTTCGTCTAGGCCCGCGTGTCTCAGAGCATTTTATTTATAGGGAATAAAAATTCCCTTAGGGGTGACTTGGGACGGCGGCGACAACGACGGTTTCTTCTTCTTAATAGCATTAATGGATTCTCTTTTGAAGTCGTTACTTCATTAGTGCTTTAAGTCATAGACATATTGAAAAGTCCAGTTTTATTGTTGTGGGTCGTATACCTCTTAGGATAGCTACCGTAGCTGTGGCACAACCGTACCGGTGTCGGACTTGAGACCAAGAGGATCCCGTTTTGACTCCCGAACCCGAACCTTACAATGGAATTTATTCTATGGAAACCTACGAAGTGTAGAACATCATATCGGATACTACTGGTGATTTGTAAGTAATTATGATAATCGGATAACGGGCGTGTCTCGTATGATATATCTAATCGTAAACTCTATACAAAAACAAAGTGAAATAATAAACCGAAACCAATGAATTTCAGTTCAGACATCTTTATCTGGTTTCATGAAATGATCCTCTCTTATAATGAGAAAACATAGTTAAGTTAAAAGCTTCGTCGTTCGTCCACATCATAAGAATATCCTCAAATCACCGACAATCCTAAAGTCACTGGTAAATAGATATGTCTTTTTGTGTTTATTACATTTGCATGGTGAAAGAGACAAAGTACTACCCACGGTGCCGTTTTTAATGTATTTTCCCACAGCAGTACAGTATCGCAGTAGCAACATAGTTGCCATTCGCCCAAGATGTCTGCTTTCTACCAATTACAGAGTCCAGCGTGGGGGGAGATTCTCGTTATTTTGATAGTATTTTACAGAGAGATAGAAAGAAAATCCTTTTTAATTACTTGCCAAGGAAACATTAAATATCTCACCTTCTGGTTGTCGTATTTTCTCAAGGTGTTTGAACTATAGGTACGAGAGGTCTGGGTTGGTTGCAGCTCTGAAATTTAACCATAGTTACTCAAACCTATAACTTTTCGAGGGCGAATAGATTTATTCAAGTAAATACTATATTGAACCAACTGTTCTCAAATGTGTGTGATTACGCTTTTAAAATGTCATACCATACATAATAATTAATGATAATTATACACATACCAATTATGGTTAACGAGAGATAAGGTAGACTTTAATTTCAATCATTGGGGGAGGCCCTCGTCCAGTAGTGGACGACACGTGACTGATGATGATGATGAGAGGTATCTGATTGCAATAACCACATTTTACTCGGAATATTCCTATATTTTTTCCGATAGTATACTATCGCCATAATATCTAACATATATGTGTTGCATACATTCGAGTCATATCTCACGTTTTTTTTAACCTTAACCAAACATATGCTGTTTAATTGCCTAGGAACTTACTAAAAATTAAATACATTGGTGATATACACGGTCGCCTATCGGAAACAGTCACGAATATTAGATTTTACACTAACTAGATCTTAGAAATAAATGTAGTTGTTGCCGTCATCGGTGTTCTGACATGATGAAGTAAGTTAAATACTGTATATAAATGGTAAGTAATGAATCAAAAATATTGATATACTTAGTCTAATTCACATAAACATAGACGACCCGAGCGAACGTACTATTACAGTAACAAGAATAATTTTAAAGAAAAAAACAAAAGTCAACCTGTACAAGCCGCCTAGCCCATACATTTTTTTAAAAATCCCCTCGTTTTATCTGGTTTGCCATCATCAAACCCTTATCATGGTACCACGTTGGAAATATCTTCTATCCAACAAAGAAAGACATATAAGTTTATAAACGACAGAGTTATTTGCGAACAAACATAAAAAGCATATCGGGAAATATAAAAAATGTTACAGGAATAGCCACTACAGTTTTTCCAGGCGATCTGCAGCTGCCAACGCCACCATTGGAATTTCTAATGTTGTTTTATGAATATTAACATCTTTGCTAACGAGTCGCATAATTAATTTCACTTCCAGTAATTTAGGATGATTCTTTGGAAGTTATATAAGTAGTGCACGTTTTTTACTAAGTTGCGGTTTCGTCTGTGAAAAAGAAGTCGTATCTACAGGGCCCTGCACTAGAACCAAAACTTTGAGAGTAGACATATACTTATAGGTATATTCACGTCCCAGTTGTGTTAGACGTTCTCACAAAACCATTTTCAAAACGATCTTTCTTAACTAAATGTATCACATAAGAAATAGACGTTCCTTTCTTCAAAAAACAAAGATTTATGCCCTTATTATAGTCGCCACCACTTAAAAAACTTTAATCATTACATTACATTCGATTGTTCTCAACGTCTAAATCGACACGTGGACATCAAGGATTATTTGCCCATAATAATATTTGTGTTTTTCCTCCTCTACGTAATTTTTTAAAATGGTCGTTTCCTTAGACTATTTGCGATAGAAATAAAAAAGGAGATATTTTAAATATAATATTAAGCTAGGTCACATAATATAGTCTAAGTTTAATTATTAATTAAGTTTAACTATCAACCTACGAAAACCTATATCCTCTTCTTTACCTAAACCATTCGTAATAAAGGCACAACAACTGTCGAGAAACGCCAACAAAACTCCAAGTAATGCGTAACTGTAAGTTACAGGGATATGAATAAAATTACCCATGCAAAGTCCAACCGCAGACAGACTTACCTACCCAGGCCCTTTTAAAATCTAGCCGTCCTTGTCACGCATTTCTATCAGGTGCAAAACGAAAAGGGATAGACATAGAAGGGAAACTCGGGTTTCATAACCACCCTTATGATAGGACTTAATGATATTTGTACGCTTTCCCGACAGCAAATATGACATTATTAGCCGTACTGTCATAAACACAAACTGGTTGTGAAAGTAGAAATGATCGTAATTTCCTTCAATTTCCCATACAATTATAGGTCTGTCACTTTGCAGTTATTAGAATTAATTCACACAAATTCGAAATGGATTTTCATTTTATTGATTTTGAATGGAGAACACGTTGCTTCTATACTGTGTATGATTATACTCGTACTTACCGCTTAATTGCTTTGCCTAATAGGAATTTCAGTCAAATAGTTTAGTGCCTAATTTATATGCGAAGCTTGCTCTGCTAAACTCACTGCATTTTGGGGGATTATGTTATTAGCAGTTAAACTTTTGCTAAAACTGCACTAGCGGCTTTATGTATAATTATGATTACTAGCCGACATTTCCTGGACTTGACTTCACTATTTTAAATAAAAAGTTCATACAACTGACACTCAACTGAAACACAACTCTAATGTGCGCTAAAATTCGTACTGCACTAAAATATATTATACTGTGATCTTGTGTTTGGTCTTTATTCAATTACAAGTACTTCGATAAGACGACAAAAAAAATATTTGGTACACCTACAGTAACTTCGATAACTTGTCTACAAACCTCCAAGCTACAGTATTTTTTTTTTCATTCAGAGCCGCGAGAGTTTATCGTCGGAGGAAGGTGCTCGGGGCGACTGCTCGTCGGTGGACACGTCAGGCTCCGAGGAGCAGGCGCCCTGCGGCATCGGGACCCTGGAGCGACTCATCCGCACGCACCCCGTGTGGTATCTGCCTGGCATTCAGCGCGCTGGCGCCTTCCATTTGCTGCAGGGCAAGGAGGAGGGGGTTAGTTCAACATAATATAATTTTTGCTTAGCACTCAATCTCACTAATGTACCTTATTACTGAGATTTATGTAGGTTACCTATATCAAATTTTGAATGTATTACAGGAAGTAGTGGTGGGGAAATACACGTAGTATGACTTCGTAAATTACATCACCCGCTCCTCGGGTACGATGTCGTACCTATTACAACTTTCTTTTTTTTTCAGAACTTCGTAGTCCGTCAGTCGAGTCAGCCCGACACTATGGCGATCAGCGTGCGGCTTCCAGCCGACAAGGACCCCTATATCGAGCACTACCTCATTCAGATATCCGACAACAAGCTGGGCCTCGAGACCTCCCACAACCGTTTCGATAACATGCCACAACTCATAGCGCATTACTCTCAGTGTTGGTAAGATCCCATAAAATATGCTACTCGTATCAAGGCTATACGTTTCATCACGGTCGATGTTGTCTGTTACTGAATTAGTATTGAATTATTAATTACTGCAAATGCAAATGAGACCCATTGGTGCACGCAAACTACCAGCAGGTTTCGCGCCCACAACCTCCCGATTGCAGATCTCCATAACCTATCTACTAGGCCATACACGCAGGAATGTATAAAATTTTAAATACTGTTCATTCATTTTCAGTGACGAGTTACCTGTTCAGCTACAATTGCCACGACCACTGCGGGAAGCCAAAAATCGCCATCAGCTAAGTTCTCTGGCTCTTCTTGGACAAGAGTTCTGGAGATGTCCTATGGCATCACCGAAAGCAACTTCCTCGAGTGCGCTCTCTCCGTGTCAGCTTACGAACGGCGTTGTCCCTATGGCCATCACGCCCTCGGACACCGGCTCTAGTCTCAGCAGCTTTAATGCCAGTAAGTCGTCCTGTACTCATATTATACATAATAATATTGTCTGTACCTGGTTTGGTATTTATATGGTTGGGTACACAGACTAGAACTTTTGAACAGAACTCTTATTTACGATAGTATTAAAGTTTACAGAGCAGACAACATACATATAATAGTGCACACATTACCATAAACATCGCCGAGAATCCTTTCGTCACTTCGTCTAACACATTATATTATTTGAATGCTTTGGGCCACTAGAACAAAATAAACTATATATGTACATTGAAACAATTAACATATGGAACCACCTCCATTTTCAGGTACCGGTGCGTTACCCCAACAAGTGGTTAGTCCCGACAGAGATCCGAACGTGGTTCTCAAAATGTCGCCAATCGAGGGTTCAGAGTCTCCACCCAGCCGGAGTCTCAGCACGTTCAAGGGAAGGCAGGCTCCAAGCCCGCCCACTAAACCGGGGTCATTCGTCAGAGCTCCTAGACCTACGCCGCCAAATACTCTAAATTTAATATCCAGCACGGTAAGATTTCCTCCTTATTCTAGAATACTTCAGATTCTCCGACTAAGTTTCGTTCAGAATAAAAATACGTCGTGTTTACCGCTTCTTGAAAATGTTTCTTAGTCGGAGGAAGTTAACGCTTGATTTATTAATTCTTGTGATAATTAATTTTGATAAACTTTTACAGGCTCATATAACCCAACCTCACACTTTCCCTATGACCGATCCCCAACTGTCCATCAGTCAAAACGGGTGCAAAACAAACCCACCTCCCCCACCGCCCCGATGGGCCAAACCCGTTTCGAAAGGATCACTGTCACCCAAAAGCGAGCAAATGTTCAGCCCCATTAACAAAGTGTCGCAGAATGGCAACATAACAGTCACCACAACAGTCACGTTCAGCGTCAATAACACCCAGATCCACAACCATCAGATAAACGAGAGCATCCACAGTGACCGTCTGCCACTAACTTTTGCATCAAACGGCATCAATAACAATAATTCGAATTCCATTTTCAACATCGGCGAGGCGGGCCGCCCGTTCGAGTGCGGTGTGGAACAGGTGAGGAATGCTCTAATGACATTGCATGTTCCCCGCTCTGCCTATGTGTGCACGTGTTATATGCTTGCAGTCTAAAAACTAATAAAAATTGGCTGCTACCTCGTCTATTAACTGGTCAACCCATGTACTCAAATAACACAGGTGCCTAATTTCATTCCATCCTAACAGATTTTTTTATAGTTTTGAAGCAATCGCGACGATGTGTTAACCCAATCAATGTTTTAACATTTGGTTTTACCAGCAAAACTAATTTCCGAAACTTGTCCCCCTTTAGAATTCGATGCACCGAATGTCGCCCGATGGAGAATGCATAAACGCGATGACCGCTAGCTTGCACGGCAGCTTCAAACGGCACATGACGGAGACTTTAGAGACAGGCGAGGGTACGACCCTACCCGATACTGAGGTCACTGGGAAGCCAAGTGTCCTTTCGCCGAGCCAAATGGTGTCGCCGAACGGCAGTAATTCTGTCACCAGCGGAATCTTCTCACCTACTAGTCAGATCAACTCACCTGTGTCAAACGACACAATATCGTCAAAGAGCGGTGTGTTCTCGCCGATAAGCCAAACGAACAAAAGCGAGATATTTTCGCCGATGTCGCGGCACTCCGAGAAGGGTGTTTTTTCGCCGACGGGCAATCAATCAATGTTGTCTCCCCTCGCGGGCAAAGAGCGCGAGAAAGTGATGTCGCCTAATACGAATACGACTAGCTCGACGCCGTCAGGCAGGTCGCGGCGCAGCAAGCATTCGCACAAGAAGGAGTCCCGGCACTATCAGGTAGGAGGGCCCTCCGTCTTTAGTGGAACGACGGGATTTTTTTTTGTATTCGCTACTAACAGCATGTTTTGGGCTATTGACAGTTTGATGGAACGTTTTACAAATTCGTACTGCACGTTTAATTTAAATGGTAATGTCTGTTTTTTTAATACATGACATGGTGATCAAATCAGTTGATCAGCTTTGCTAAACAACCGCCATCAGCCAATCACAGTACGTATTAGATTTCATTGTGACGTCTGTCTTTGTTACACTTCAAGAAACCGGGAGTGAGGGCTGTTTGAGTACTATCCACTGGCAATTACTGAGTTCAGTACATTCAAATCCACGTCCGTATACAGACGCGACGATCTCAGACCATCCCCAGCTCAATAATTTGCGTCTTACAATAAGTATGTCATTATTTCGAATATTACAGAAAATACGAACGGGCTGTTTCGTAAAAGGTCAAAACCTAACGTAGTGAATAATTGGAAGTGGTTTACTTAGTAGATGAAAAAAAGTGTAGTGAAAAATATAAAGTAACCGTAAGATTTATCTCAATCTTAATAAGCTCATGTGTATCGATACTTTGATATTTTTTTAGGAATAGCTTTCACGGCCATTCTCGGCTCTCCTTTCCACCTTGCATACTCCGGATCTCTGTTAAATTGTTTACATATAGTAAATATCTTTGCCAGCACGCGACACGAAGTACCTCCCTGCGTTATCGCAAAATGCTTTAAATGGGCTTATCTAAAGCTATTATCTAACAGTGAGCGTGGTGAGCTCACCAATTTAACATGAAGCAAATTTGTTTTTAAAGGTATTTCGTCAGTCACTATTCTGACGTGCAAAGATACTGTTACATTTTTTGTGTTACATATAAATCAAATACATATAGTTCAAATAACGACTTGAATAGTACTTTTATTTTTTAATTCAATTTTATAATTACTGTCGACATACAAAAGTTCGTAATTTTTAGGTCGCATCAGACCACCTCGATCTTTATAAAATGAATCGCAAAATATTTTGCTAAGCGCAAAAGTCGAGAACGGCTCGACCAATCCCTAATTATTATTGTTAGTACTTAATAATGTCGATAGAACGTCCTTGTGAAAGAAAAAGAGGATTAGTGATTGCACGGGAATTTATCGTAATTCATAAAATTAATATTCATAGTTAAAACAGGACAAAGTCTTTCTGGTCCGCTAGTTTGGAATAAAAATACTCAAAATGCACAACAGTGAGCAATTTAACAATTGAGTTTAACACGGAGCACATTTATTATTGTCACGTCTACAATTTGCTAAGTTCTACCTATATTTAATTTAAAACTACACTTTCCAGGAATCTGATATCCTAGAATCACCAGGCGTATACTGCAGGAGCTCGCTGATGGACAAGGTGTCAGACTACGAGGATATTTGGGGGCCAGAATCCAACGGATGTTCAACCTTCAAACCCTCCAACACAAATAACGGCATTATGAAGAGCAAAAGACCTGATCTACTGCCTGACACTTTACGTAAGTAATATGATACAGACATACAGACATAGTGCATAGTTAGAACATTAAGGACCCAATACGAAACATGCTGATTTCGTAATTCAACTTTTGTATCTTTTATGTTAAGGTTCAATTCCATAAAATGACACATTTTGTTTTGTGTCACTTTTGTTCAAACTGTGCGATAGGTGTCTATAACGTCACTTCCTTATCTACAAACCAACCCAGATTTGACATGGTGGTCGCTTATCCAATAAAGATTTTGTTTTTTGTTTACAGCAAAACTTAATGCAGCCAAAAGCACCCAGTCAATAATAGACAAGGACCAAGTCCAGATTATGAACTCAAATGATAGTATAATAGACGAGAAAGCCAAATCAACCAATTCGCTGCTACGAAAATCCCTTAGCGATTCTAACGAGCTAATAGCAACTACCAACAGTAAAGGCGAAGTTGTTCCCAAGAGACCGGACAAATTAAATATTGTCAACAATATAAATAAGAAACTCACGGAGGAAATTGAATCGTCCTTCAAAAATAAGGAGAGTTTCAATATCGAAAGCATGGAAACCGTAAGAATCGAGGACGATTCTATGAATGATCTGTCGGAGGACTTCGATAGAGACAACACCGGAAGCTCGTTTTATGCGGACCCCGTTGATGCCATAAAAGAGGTCAGTGCAATATTTTTTGTTTCTTTGGATGATACACATACTGGCTGGAATAATAACTTTAAGAAAATATTTTTAGAAACAATTACTTATGTTCTTTTCTTTTTTCTCAGAAGCCAATAACGGTGATATTATTGTATCATATTGGAAATATAATTAATTTATTGAAGAAACTACTTTTGTAGTCGGTTAGGTCTTCAAAAGTCAACAAAGTATTAATCTGTAAACTAAATAAAGAATGGTACTTAAAAAGTTGGCATATTAAATATTTCAACTTTTGATAGCTAAGATAACTTCAACAGTTTGTCTATCTATAAAGTAAAATGTTTGATCTACCTCAGGCCACGCAGCCGGTGACGCGGCGAAAGCTGCTCCGAACGGGAATGAATCTGGCGCAACGATACTCCGAGCCTCCACAGGGACATCCATACTACCCACTGAGAGACATGCACAGCATTGAGGAATTATCACGTAAGTGCCCTGGATCTGAAAAAAAACTGAAAAAGGATCATGACCAATAGATAGATAAAAGGGTGGGCAGATAGATAAACCTGGAATAGTACGTAGGCTGCTGGCTGATCATGATACATGATACAATGTTTGTTTTCTTTAAGGACAAACATTTTGTATGTAGTTTTTTTTATGGTGCCTGAGAGAAATCACGAATTTCGAGAGAAACTGTTGTTTTATCACAAAATCAATCGAGGTGAAATTATGAAAATTTAATGGTAAATTTTAGTGGTCTTAATGATAATGAAAAATGTGTTCTTACAAGTAATATAATATTAATATATACAATTTATCCAGCCTCATCCCCTACCACGTCGACGTCGGTGGACAACCTGATCTCGCCCCGCAGCAAGCCGAGGGTGAAGCCGGTACAGCCGCCTAAGATCAGCGGCAAGCCACCCAACGGGAAACCCGACCCGACCTGGGCCGTCGACTATAGCTGGGAGTTTATCAGTAAGTTCTTAAAGTGCTATTAAGGCCTGTTTGTTTTATTAGCTACTTATACAGTAGGGATTAAAAAGAGATCATCGTCAGCATATATAGCTAGATATTGGCCAATTGCACGCCACTGTGATTTATTTTCGACTTTTCGCCTTCTCACATCCAGGTTCTGCAAGCCACGTTGCGCAATTCATCAGACCATATCTTATTTCATAGGGCTGGGCTAATGATGATGACGATGTTCTTATTTTATTTAAAATAAGATGCCTACGTTCAGGTGAAGTGTTGAGTGGTCCTAAAAGCCGATGTGCGCCTTAAATTCCGCTTTAATTTTCACAATGTTTTACGTCGTTAAGTGTCTGAATGTCTTGTTACATAAATGGAAGTAACGTTCTTAAAAAACCCTACGTTCTTTTCAAACATGTTGTACTCATCCTTTATTAGCTAAACTACAAAATACTCATCATAATAATGTACCCGCCAGACAAAACGGATTGTGGCGACAACAGCGAAAGCGGGACGTTCCCGTCACTGGTGGAGCAAGAGTCGCGGCTGAGCGCCGACGACGCTGAGCGACATCTCACCGTACATCACATTGTAGCCCAAAGGTAAGCTATACAGTGAGCTAAGACTAGATTACTACTCAAAAAAACAATATAGACGTGTATAGACCCAATCAAACATCAGTAAGGTGAGTTTAGTAGGTAGTATTGGCGAAGCTAGGAGGTAAGCCGGTAGTGAAAAACAGGTACTTAACCAATGCTTATTTAGATTTTTTATTTGTCTTACTTATTTGAGATATAATAAGTACCTACGCTACTTAATTTCCTTGAAAATATTTGTTAATGTGCCTGGCATAGGCTTGTCTTGTACTGGCTTACCCTTTAGCTTCGCCACTAGTAGTATTGTGACATGTACGAAACAATCCCTAATGTCTAATCTATTACATAGAACACTGATTCATCAACGCCCAGCGCAAACTCTTAACTCTAGAAAGCTGCAATGTTGCACAGGAGTTCCTTTTAGGATGTTTACGTGAGACAAGAAAAGATTTATTTCTCTTTCTCTTTATTTTCTTTACTCGTAGGTATATGAGCAAAACGTTAATTTTGGAGTTATTGTTCTAAAATTTGGTGGTAGTATTTTTTAATAGAAATGAATACTGAAATTACGCAAAGTGTAAAACAAAATCATTTCGATATATGAGTTTGATTTGAACCTGAGGGTGGTAGATCAGATTCTTGGCTGACTGTACACGTAAGCGGCGTATCGCACGCAGATTGCCGGAGCTGCAGCTGAACTCGGAGCCGTGCTCGCTGCAGGAGGAGGTGCGGCCGCCGCCGCGCGCCTCCTGCTACGACAACGTGCACGACGCGCGACCACTCTCCGGACAGGTCCCTAAACACATTTATATTCTATCTTCATACTTGTACACGACCGAAGGATATTATTTTTATAGCCAACTGGGGCAATATTGTTTAGAAATCATACTAATTCGAAATTCATAATACATAATGCCATGTGGTGACGGTGAATAGAATTTCCCGTCTTGGGAGTCGTAATAAGAGGCGACCGAGAGAACTCTCCAGAGGACGGGTAGCAGCGCTCTCTATGAGTTAAACCACCACCAATGCGATCGGCAACCCGCATGCCAAGCGTGGCAATTATTGGCATTCCTCCCCAATTAATCACGGAAATCATTGGAAGAGGCTAATCCAACAGTGAACATCATGTGGTTGATGATGAATACATAATTAGTAGTTAATACAGGAATTAGTAGTTAGCGTCTGTCGGGTCTACTAGTACCTACATCAATAATTTCACTGCACAAATTACAATATGACAGTCTAAACGAGCCATTGCTGCTTCTCACAAGATTACTTATTTCATTCGAGACATTTATAAATTTCAATAAGTTCACAAGTTTCACGAGCTTTTTGGATCTTCACACTTGGGGCCCAGTCTGTATTCTGTTAGCTGATTGTGTGCAGTTAAATTGTTGCCGTAATCACTTCTTGCTGAATATGTTATGTATCTTTATAATTTCACATTTTACTACTAGTAATGACAAGCGAAAGCTGGAGTCGTAAAGCCAAGCGCCTTAAAACAAAAAAACTTCCCTTGGCTATTGTAGTGCCATCAGTGGTAGATTTTGGAACTACCGCTCGATAATTCTCCATTACTTACTTTTCAGTATAAAATGGTAAGGTCTAAATATGCAATGTGTTATTCAGGCGAGCGACGACGGCACCGTGTTCTCGGAGCCGTGGGACAGCTCACAGTGGGACGGGCTGCTGCCGCCGCCCTGCCCGCCCCATGACGTACGTACTCGCTTTACATACCTAACTATAATATTTATGACGTCCCTGTAATTTTACTGCGCCTGTCATTTACTATGACCGTGCATAATACATATTGTGAAAAGGATAGGAAATATATTATGATAACTTAAAATAAAAATCACTGTGTCTAAAATGGCATGGTAATTATGGTAGTGGTGGTAGGTCCTCTTATTTTACTTTTGATGCAAATATTTATTAAAAAACTAGCAAACGCGGCGAACTTCGTTTCGCCACCAGAGGGCTTCGTTTCGTTTTCCCGCTCTTCTGTTGAAATTTTTCCTGAATTTTCTTTGCTATAATCCTCATGGAGCCCGAGAACTTTCCAACGAATGCAAAACCGTGGAAATCGGTTCGTGCGTTCTGGAGTTATAGCGTCAGGGAGGAAAACTCTACTTATTTTTTTATAGTAGATAGGATGGTTGTTTTTGTGCTACTTCAACTATCAGGTATTGTTTTATGTGCAGGAGGAGGGATGCGAGTGGGATTCGCCTCTGCCGCGGCGAGCGGGCTCCGCCTCGCGGGTCAAGAGCTTCCGCGACCGACTCGACCCATTGCTCGGTGAGTTCAAGCTTACAAATATGTCCTCGATATTAACTTATGGAAATTTAAGTGGTGTGTGTATTTTTATCACCTACTTATGACATTATATATAGCAAAAATAATCAGTCCGACATGGACATTTTGGCGCATGGCTAAGAAGCTTGGCACCCAATTTAAGACAGTCGAGTCTTGTTTATTTGGTCAACGCTCCATATTATTACAATTCAAGCATAAACAAAACGCGTAAAACAAACCAAGAATAGGAGAAAGACAGGAGTTAGTCCCCATGCGCCAAGAGATCTTTGGAGGACTGTAGATAGATTTCTAAATGGCCGCTTTGACGTTTAAATAATTGATTACTGAACCATTGTATGTATCTCTACAGTTCTATTGAAAAGTGTCTCATTGCGAATTCTTTGGTGTTAGGGTGCCTACTTACAAATGATTTAATATGTATAAGTACTTACATAAAATATTAATCGAGTAAAAGGTATGAGAAAAATAAATATAATTGAAAAATCCTCTGCGAGTTAAATTAAAAAATTATTTAGATACGATTTTGTTTTAGAAACAAAGTATTGCAGGAACTACTGTTCCGCCGGTCGTGTCAGGAACGTCTGAACGAACCTACCACTACTAAAACACAATGACAAGACATACCTGGCACTGCGAATGGTTGAAACAAACTAACTCGCACGATTTGTGACATAGCAGCCAATCACAGCGCGCATTTGTTCTATGACTTGTCTTTCTTGACGCGCTTTGCTAGGCCCGCTGCTGGCGATGGCATCACTTTTAAATTGGACTAAATATACTTAAGGAAGCTGCCTACCCCGCCTCAGGATTTAAAGAAAAGAAGATATGACTTGACACACAGGTGATATCCAAACTCGATATATCAAAACGAATAAGAGGATCTCGGACTTATGAAACCCTAATGCGAATTATACTTGGCACAATTACTAGGAAATAGAAATATTATCATCACAAAGTCTAGTCGAGTTGGCTATCCTGACCCGGTACACATATCAACATTATTATAATCTGACACGGTGTCAAATCCAGAGATTGTTGCGCTGGTTTTAACTAGTTATTATAAAATGTATAGGGACACATGCGTAAAGCTCTGTATGTGATACTGACTCAGTGGCTAAGCTACATACCTTAGAAGCTGATTCTCGTCGGCTTACCTTCCGAATTTCAGGGATACCTACACTACCTATTATTATCAAAGTAACTATGTAAGTACCTACTTACCGAAATTTATCCATACTTCATATTTTTTATTAATATCTAACAATCTTTCACCAAGTTTAACATAAAACGAGTGTGGTAAAATATAGGTACCTACTTACGTATAGTTTCATTACGTATTTTTTCAAAGTACCTACTTATATACGTACGTACCTAGATAAGTTTTTGGTTTCGGCTTACCTTCCGAAAAATTCGTAGCTTCGCTACTGGTAGGTTGTTGTACGTACGTTGTAGTTCCTTGTTCAGTATTTACTATGGATATTAGCAATGTGCATGGAGGTGAAAATAACAGTTAATATTTTCATATGTTCTATTCCATGACGTCTAGAATAGAAAAACTGTTTATTTCGGGTCGGGCTGCCTTTCAATTTCACCAAAATCCTACCAATGATTAAAATGCGAAATTTTACATGTACATGGTTTGGTAGGAATTTTGGGTTATGGAAAAACTTCTGAATGATTATTTATGAAGATAGATTATTATAACCTGCATCTTGAAGAAACACAACTAATCCATTTAATACATAAATTTCCACGGAAACGAAATAAACGGGGTTAATCCGCGGAGCATAGCTTACTTACATACCAAGAGGAAAAATGCACATAGAGTAATTCTCTTTGTTTACTTAATCGACCTGAAAACGAACTACAAAGTAGGATATAGCTATCTGTATCTCGTACACGTGGGATACAGAACAAACCAGTTAATATACTATGTAAGTGCAATAAGTAATTAAATGACTAATATCATAATAGCGCGATAAGATTCAAAACAAAATGCCGAGTGCAACAGTTTCATCGCGTGTAACGTAGGTGTTCGCTTGTAATGGCGACGCCACAACACTTATTGTCAGTAGGAGATACGCTCAAGCCGGGCCCAGCTTTGTACGTGTGCCGCAGGAGTATGTTCACCTCGCGCATTATCATAACATATGTACATAGGTGCTAGGTAGGAGTACACAACTACGTCTAATATTGTGTAATACGCAAATATTTGTCCGCCGAACAAAGGTCTTCCGCCGAGCAAATCTGTATCAGTACAAAACCATTCACCGGAGAGAGGGCAGTGAGTAGCTCTCTATAAAAAGGGGATGTTCTTTAAAAAAGTTACGGGTATTAGGTATTCCGATTAAGATATAATACGATACTGGGTGGCACCAATTCTCCTCGTTCTCGTGCCTTCTAGTAGCCAGGTATTAAATTAACACACTTCAATTCTCGCTAATTGATCGTTAACTTTTGTTTATTACGTAATGTTTTGATACTGCCTATCTACTCAGTTAACTTTGACAAAGGCAGTTAACGATCTCCTTTGTAGCATATTTCGAACAGTTGTGCTCCAGATTAAAAACCTTGACCGGAATTGACGCACTCATAGGTCTATCTTTTAAATCAGAACAATAAAAGTTATGCCGAGGGTCTTTGTGCACTGCTATTTCTCCAATTGCACATCGGATGTCATCCGCACCACTTATCACACAGAATATTAGTTATTCAAATAAATTAATTCTAGTCGAAGGGCAAAGGTCTACGCGTGCCTCCAGAGAGTTAGTCATGATACCGCAGAGAGAAGTGGCACTCGACGCTCGGCCGGCGCCGCGAACACAACCTGCCATCCACCAGTGTGAATGAGAAACTACAGATTCAAGTCGTTCGTTCACGCGGGAAAGAACCGCAGAGTTATAAGCCATGAAGTGGTTCAAAAAGTGGTTCCGCGGAAAATACGCGAAGGAATTTGACGGCCTAGCGAAAGGTGACATGTTGAACACTTCCTGTGGCCGCATAGCCTGTGCGCCGAACCTGTCCCGCGTCGCAAAACCGGACGAAGTTTACGCCTTGACGACGGCCAAGAATTTCTACCACGACGACATCAGCGAGTTCGTCGTCGACAGCGAATGGGTGCTGCTGAACCGGGAGCAGCTGTTACGTCCAAAGTTGCAGCAGCAGCTTGCCAGCAGTGACCAGTTCAGTGTTATGTGCAGACGGAAAGTGGAAAATACGAGCTCGAGGAGAAAAGTGTTGCTAGTGTGTCAGCCGCCGAGCTGCCACTGCGCGGCGCTGCGCGGCAGGAAGACCCGCGCCGCGCCGCCCTCGCCGATCCGCCGGCTCATCGACGCTATCGCGCAGTTCTGGTGTCGCGTGTGCTACCGCCTACGCAACTGCAAGTTCTGCGTAAACAAGGAGGGCAATCAGCGTGCCACAACGACGCCCGCTGACGCAGTTCCATGTTGGTACAACCACCTACTGATAGTGAGACTCGATAACCACGGGAAAGTTGTCCAAGATAATTTCAAATGGTTATTAGGTCGATTCGTCTGTTATCATCATATACCTAATGGAACATAGTTGAATCAAACGTATATTTATATTTAATAGACAATCGTTCTCGCGCCTTCCAGTCATTGCAACGATTGCAAGTTACAATTGTTTAGTGACGTAATTTAAGTGACCATTAAATAAATACGTAGGTTTTTAAGATACTCAATCAGGAACTGCTATTTGTCCCCACCAACCAATACTTACCATAAAATCAATTGAATAAAATAGTTACACGCTACGCTCACGTTACGCGCTATCAACGCCGAGTAGTATGCGTTTAGTGACGGATATAAGTTACTCGAATATCTGTAGTAGTGGTGAACATCTCTAAAATGTAGTTATCGCTTCACTACACGACATCTGCGCCAGCCGTCGCGACGATGTAGCTACCGCTAACCTACATTTGCTGCAATATAACAGGAGACCTAGTTTACAAGTATTAGATATGGACGGATCTAAGCTTCTTAAGAAAAAGCAAATGGGTTGTGGTGGTGGTATGGTGGCGTGGCACTCTATCTTCTCTGGTCTAAGTACGGTGCATGTCCGAAAACATCAAATGTAATGCACAAAATGACACTTGATGCATATGTCATATTGCGCCCGAAAAACGCACTCCGACGCTGTCTACTGTGGTGTTGACGTTTGTATTCTTTTGGTGACGTCATAAACATTATAATCTAAATCAATTTACATTGATTGTTCCAATTTGCTTTTGCCGCTTTTAAGTGTCGTTTTTTTTTAATTTTAATAACAACAACTATCTATACTATAATAAAACTGTTCAGGGTCCAAAGCTGTACATTGATTCTTTTTACGCGAAAACCAGTGGAATATATCAAATCAATATATAATAAATAGTGTAAACAAAAAGTACCTTCTTATATTATTATTTCTTATTCGTTCCAATGTAGCTAACATTATTTATTATTTTAATGAGATTTTTAGATTCGCATACTTGCTCATAAAGATAATACCTAAGTATTTATTCGTGATTAAGTTGCGAATGAATAGAAAAACAAACAATCAATTAGGTACTTAGTTGAAAAATCTACCGGTATTTCTACAATGGGCTTAGTGCACTGCAGGAGCCGAATGAATGACTTATACTTGTATGTTTTTTTTTTTAATCACTATGAACAAGCGTTTGACCACCATCCTGCCTGATGTTAAGCAGCGATGTGGTCTACGATGGAGCACACTTGTAGTAACATATGTACTCATTTGTATGTTATTTTGCCAGCGGCTGGTAGAGTGCGCGCCCTGTGCGGGTCGCGGACGGCACGCGGGGCGGGCGCGGCGCTCAGAGCCTACGCGTTGCACCTCGCTCAAGACAAGAGCACCACCTTCGCGCAGAACATCGACAACTTTATTGCCTGTACCCTCGACTCCAAGGAGAACTGCCCACAGGTATGTTATAAAGTTTTATTGGTAGGTACTGTTTAGATAACTCCTTTGAAAAGGTCTAATCTTAATATTGTTGCGATCTTAAGTAGACCGATTAAGGATCGCCAAGGTATATAGATAGGGACATAAAACATTTAATATTAAAGTGAGTTACTCTTTCTTAAATACTGATTTCATTATAAGTACATATTTAATAAATTCTCACCGTGTTGTAGCTAAACACACTCATTAATATAACACAACCATTGGTCCACAGGTGGTAATGCGCAACATGCGTCAATTCATGTCTGGAATGAAGAACTACCTAGTGAAGCACGGCGAGCGAGAGTTCGAGAAGGAAGTGGAGAAGGAGCGGCTGAAGCTGAAGCCGACGGAGTTCCTGAACTTGGACGCGATACTGGAGGGCGTGATGCACCGGCTGGTGGTGCGGCCGCTGCGCGCGCGGCTGTACTCGCTGCTGGCCACGTGGCACGCGCGCGACGTGCGCCGCCTGCACGCCGCCATCGAGTGCGCGCACCACGCCACGCCGCTGCAACTCGGCGTCAAGGTAACTAACTGCACCTTTATACATTACGGGTTGAACACAAAGTAAAAGTTCATCTTACGGATACCTATGTAGATGAAATGTTGTCAATTTCGCCGGGTGTTGCCATATGTCATTTGTTTACCTTACTATATAACATGTAAATAAATAACCGAACTACTGCCGCTAGATAGAATTATCCAGAAATTATGAAGGCCGCTTATAAATTGTCAGTTCATCTGCACATGGAGGCGAAACTATACTAACTATATTATCATTGTATTTTCCCAACAGGAGTCGACAAAAGTGCCCTCATCAGCAGTACTGGCGGTGATCTCGAAGCACTTCCTGCTCATGCAGGAGGCGGATTCGCCGCTCGACAAGCTCGAGAACCTGCTTGCATCCATCAGTGTTATATTTAACTCGGTGAGTTTTTTTTTTATCTTTCACAAATAGAGTCGCGGTGTATCCCTAGTATCTACCTAACTATAAATTAGTGTAATAATGAAAGATACAGACAATGTACCTACTACTATTTATGACTGTGTACTATTTGTGATGTACCTACCCTTTTTATCTTCACAAACTTTCGTGCTTGTAGATTCGCTGCTAGTGGCTTTGTTTGTTTATCTCTTCAAACCCCAACATGAAATGTAATAATATGTAAATTGTGTTACAATATTTTCTTAGTAATAATATATAAATTGTGTTACAATATTTAGTTTATTTATATATTTATTAATCTCTCCTCACTCATGAGTGCTGGCAGAATACCAGCGTCACGGGCGACCGTGGTAATATGCTGAGTCGGCGTCTCTTTTTTGCTGACAGACACAGGAACGATAGATAGGAATGCTGCATTTAACATGTACCTACTGTATGTGTAATCCATTGTACTGAATTATTGTTTGTGTGTTTTTTGGCAAAAATAAATGAATGTCTATGTCTATGTCTAAATGATGATCAAAACAATGTCTGCAATGTATTCCAGATCCGCGGCGAGCGTTCCCTGGGCGCGGACGACCTGCTGCCGGTGCTGGCGTGGACGGTGGCGCGCTGCCGCCTCGTGTGCGCCGAGCTCGAGGCCGAGCTCATGGCGGGGCTGCTGCCGCCCGCGCTGCTCGCCGGCGAGGGCGGCTACTACCTCACCGCGCTCTTCTCCGCCGTCGCCGTGCTCAAGCGCCTCGCGCCGGACAACAGCCCCGACACTGGCTCGCCGGTTAGACTATTGCTGCAACTTTTATTACACCGTTATTTTTTGTGATAGTAAGATATAAAGATGTAAGCGAATTGCTTGAGCGTAACATTGTGATAGTTCGATATAAAGGTGTAAGATAATTGCTTGAGCGCAACAACACCCGGCTGTGCACAATAGCTGGATAAGCAATATTTTTATACAGAATTTAAGAAAATTATATTTAGTTATAGTGAGCCAGTTAAAAAGGAGCACAGACACAAGGTTTTTTAAAAAGTCTAGTGACAGTGACTTTTGTGTAAACTTATTCAGAGACCATCACCACTCAAACCCTTTCTTTGGCTGTGACGTACCTTCATATGTGAACAAATTGTTCTGCAGTTTGGCGGAATTATATTTTATGTAATACCTAATGTGTAATTTAGTCAATAAATTAATTTAAAAAATTGTATTGTATTTCATAGCAATCAAAATATCTATCAAATATTGTTCATATCGCCAATCATCCGCGTCACTCACTACCGTACGGTATTAAAAGACACAACTCTTGAGAACTGTACATATGTAAGTATATCACGTAGTAGTGTGCAACAAAGAGTAACACAATGTGTATGCAACAGCAGCGCCGCGGCTCGCTGGAGGGCGCGGGCGAGCAGGGCGCATGCGCGGTGGTGCGCGTGGCGCTGCCCGACGAGTGCCGCGGCTGGATCCGGCGCGTGGCGCTGCCGTGCCGGCCGGGCGCGCGCGCGCGGGACCTCTGCCGCGCGCTCGCGCACGCCGCCGCCATCACCAACCCGCAGGACTACGCGCTCTTTGCGCTACACGACTCGCAAGGTGACTGACTGACCCCATCCCATACACAGTCACTGCTCAAGTGACGCTTGTCTCGATCGCTAATAGGAATAACACCACGAAGAAACGTAGACCACATCGCTGCTTACCATCAAGGGGTAAACTGCCGCCATTATTTCATGAGTTTCTTCCTATGCACATATTAACTAGCCTAATGTGCTTTTTTAACGAAACTGAGTACTTACTGATTGGTGTTTAAGAACTTGAGTCTTAACCTTTGTCGTGTTACTCTTCAACTTCAAAATACCGTTGGGCATAAAAATAATATACTTCTACAAATATTTTGTGGCGTGTAGATAAAAAGTTTCGCGGCCAATTTAATCTATAGCGAAAAATGACATGAAAAAAAGATAAACATTATGAACCGATCAGACAATAAGTCCTCAAGTAACGCTTGACCACATTTTGTCTCTTTTATACAATCACGATTATAGCAGCAAACAAATGATGTTTGTCTAAACATCATTTGAGCAGAGATCAGGTACTTGAGGGAAGTTTCAGAATACAGGTCTAAAATTATAGAGTTTACCCTGACCAGCAGACCATTATGCAATGTACGTAGTTTACTTTATTTTATCATTTGTTTCTAATTGAATAAGCCCAATATAGTACGATATAATGTAATGTTCGTTCATAACTCGCATCTGTTTCAAGAAAATAACTAAATAAGACTAGAAGCACGCAACTAGAAGCCACGTCCTGCTTTGTCCCGGAACGTTTTCATGTTTACTTACTTACAAACAAGTAGGTGGATTAGTTAGGTCTCTTAGTATGTCAACACATTATTTATTCTGTGTTTCCTATGCGTAGGTACGCCTAACGTTTTGACACAATACTATAATTTAGTAGAGGTGAGTAATAGAGGTGAGTGACATAGGTTGCGTCAGTCGTTGTTAGTAAACTCGCGCGTTGCACAACTCGAACGATAACAAGGTGTGACGTGGCACGGGTTAAAAAACACGTGTCATAATGTATTTATACCTACCGATATAGTTAGTTATCTTGGATCTATATCAATCAATAGGTACATCACTACTACATAGTATTATAGTGCAGAAGGTATAAAAGCATGGTCGCTTCGCGCTGTGTGTCTCTGACGTTTCTTTATAACTACACAACAGATTTTGATGCGGTTTTTAGTAGATAGAGTGATTGTACATGAAGATTTATTATAACAGATTATTTTGGAGGTTATTGAGTGTCAGCATTGCACTCGAGTGAAGCCAAGACTGATTTCTTGATTCTTTTTTATCACTATGAACAAGCGTTTGACCATCATCCTGCCTGATGTTAAGCAGCGATGTGGTCTACGATGGAGCACACTTGTTCATTGGGTACCTATTCACCCCAGTGACTTGAAGACCTTCAGACTGTACTGCGCAGGAAACACAGACTCCGGCAAGTCATTCCATATCCTGGCGGTTCGCACTATGAAAGTAGACGCAAACCGTTTGGTTCGCGTAAATGGTAAATCCACCTGGTATGGATGACGTTTTGCCGTTCTCCTGGTTGTCCCATTGTGAAAACGCGATCTAGAAATAGCTACAACCTACCTACTAATAAATGTCACCCAAACAATTGTTCCTCGTAGAAAAGGTATTAACAATAAAGAAATAAATAAATTTTTAAAGCCATTAAGACTGCGTCACTCGGCTGGCTCCTTAGCTTAACATCGAAGCAACACTGGGTGTCGACACTCAGTGGGTGAATGACAGTGCATTATACCGTAGCTAGAGCTGTTAATCTGGGGTTAAATCTCCCTTACTAATATTATTAAGCATTAACCCATTATCCCTATTTCACAGAAACAATGTTGAATGAAAACGACTGCCCACAAGAAGTGATGTCGGAGAAGAACGGGCAGAACTTCATCCTTGCATACAAGCGGATAGATGCTAAGATCGCCTGGCCGCAGCAAGCGCTGCTTTCTTTACCGTAAGCGGCTCAGATCTCACTTGCCTACAGCCACACGACGCCGCCACATCTCACTGAGTAATTTTAAGACTAAGTAACATGACTCGAGTCAACGGTCGCTTCCACTGAACGATCGCTCTGTGGTCCGAAACTTCCTGACAAAACATCCATGTTTTCTCTAAGAATTGTTCGACCTTCAACTGTTAAAGAGAACTACTTCGTGTTTTCAAGTGATTCTTTTCATGATATTTCGATGAAATGGCCTACAAATCACGATCGACATAGGTAGGCAGATGTTGTACCACTCTCATAATTTTTTTGACATTTTTAATAAGTACTTAGGTACTAAGTAAACTAAATAATTAAGTACATTTTAATGTTAAGACAGTATTTTTATCGAATCAAACCTAAACTCGAGGATTTATAACCGCGTAGTTGTAGTTTTTCTACTTGACATTTAATGTGTAGGTCATAAGAAACATTTTTCTATAATGTAATTTGACTGAATTTTGTAAATTTCTATAACGTGTGAAGTGAAATCGAGTTTTGTGTGATGTATGTGTTCCTAAATTTTCCAAGTTTTATAATTACTAGAACTCACCAAATTGTTGTTTTAGTTTATAAAGTTTAGTTCTTTTTTTATACTTATAAGATATTTTGTACTTTTAAAAAAAGTTTCTAATGTTTCTTCTCTTGTCGACGTTTCAAAAGTGTTTAACTAAACCATTTGTCTACGAACTGTGATGTAATTCGTATTAGTATGTAACGTAAGATTTCTATTATTGATTTTGTATATTTGTAGGATCGTTTCTATACGTACGTAATTTATTTATGCATCTTATAGTATGTGTATAACGCAAGCTACTATATGTTAATGGGCTAAATGTATTTACAAGCATTTCAACGTTACTACCTGGACAATCATTTTATCGCACTAGGCACTTACTAAAGTATCTTGAGCGAAAGTCATTTTAAAATGTTTTAAAAAAACACGATTTATATCTAAGTATTTGTTCACGTAATACCGTTGAAATGATAATATTGTATCCTGTAGGTTCATTCAAACTTGAAAAATAGACAAAAAGAGAAATCTTGAATACTTAACTAAACGAATGATTTAATAATTTACACTAAAAGTAGGTATACAAAAGCTATTTAGTTTTCTTTCTTTCTTGCTACATATATACTATATTTTCTCTTTTTAATAGTATCGGAGATGCATTTAACTCAAACCGTTCCGTAGGTACGACAGTTCAAAATTATTTGTATTAAGATAACTGTTTAAAATCCTACGATCAGTCAGTTTTATTTATTATACCTACAAGTACATAAATAATGAATGAACTTATAAGGATTTAATAATTACAACACGATAAATTAATGGTCTTGTATTTAATATTAGTTACTACGACACGTATAATTGTGTTTGATAACCATTTCAGTCACTTGTGAGAAAATAAACGAAGTTTACCAAACTGATATCTTTGTTTTCATCAATTATCTAATTACCTGTGTACATATTTCTGATAAAATAAATTAATAACCTTACATAATATCTTTCTGGCAAAGTATAGTTGTTATGAAGCTTATTTATACATTTCCGTTCCTGTGCGTGTTCATACGCTAAAGCAGAGGTTCCCAGTGTAAAATTTTATTGTTTGGCACCCCCCGTATTTTATCTACTTAAAAACTATTACAACATTACCTAAATTAAAATATTATAAAATATATAGAAACTCGGGAAAGTTTACCCATTATCCCAAATATAGTGTAGTATGATGTGCTCCCCATATAAGGAAATGTGTAACAATATATATCGGATTGACTCCGAATAAACGAACAGTCTGTATGGACCTTATGTCCAAAAGCAAAATAAATATTTACCACTTCCACACTACCATAAAGTGGTAGGTACCTAATCACCTGATTGGTTACCTATGCTTAGTTCCTGTGAAGCCTTTCTGTGAACCTTTTTTCGTTTAGGTTTGAGTTAAGAAAAGTTGTTTGCTATCACGTGGGTTGAGTGGGTTTCTCGAATTTCTCTAGTATTTTTACATAATTATAATTGAACGTTGTACCTAGCTTCGAATAAAATAAATTATTAAAGTTGTTCTAAGCGGTCTTTTAGGTTATACTAAAAAACCGCGAAAATGGAAAATATCATAATCAGGTATCAATAGGCTAAGTACCTAGCTCCCCAAAAACAATATCTCTAAGCCCTAAACAACTCTACAACTATCCGAAATTAAAAATATTTTATTGATGAATCCCTCATCGTCGAAATTGTCTTGTTTGTGATTGTTTTGTCTATCACTTAACCCCATAACATTTAATGTGCTATCAGATGTAACAATAAACCAATATAAATAATTCGTTATTTCTTCTTCTACTAAGCTAGGTAACAAAACACATCGATCGATCTAACATTGATTCCATGGTAACGTCTAAGTGTAATTCAGTTATCGTCGTCATGTATTCCCGTACTTTTAGCGTTGTCCACGCGAGCTTCTAGCTCGCATCTCTCTCGCTCTTAACGAAGCTTGATGATAGAGAGAGAGCGTTATGCAGCCAAGCAACTTACTGAAGTGGTGCACACAAGTACACGACGACGAGAGTTACACTACTGTTATTTTACTTACTGGTAACAAACAATACATCCGGCAGTTCCAACGAATAAATAACAATGACAAGCATTCACCCAAATTACCCAAATAAGAGGAATCCCACTCATTGGGACACCGTGCACGTGGAGTATCCAGTGAGGCGGTTCCCCGGGACTGAAGTCAGTAGCAAGAACCGAGGTCATGGTCATAGGGGTAACTTCGAAGTGCTAAGGTCATCTGTAAGTACAATACAATCATTTTAATTAGGTAGGTAGGCTACAAAGGCTCATTTGTATTGTATAAAATAAAATTATGTTTTTTATCTGCCAGTTGTAGTAAGTTAAGTAGCTACTTAATTAATACAGCTCTAACTAAAATACTAATTAACGCACCTAAGGAGAGAAGTATCCAAGCGGATACGACAGTCCTTTTTACTTAAAAATACCTTACAATGACGTCACCAATATGCCACTGCTACATGTTTGAGAATTTAGCACTATAAATAGAAAAACATAGTTTTTGCCATTTCCACATGGTGTAACATTGGACTCATTAAGGAATTTTGAAGAGTCTGAGATGGCGGACTAATCATCAATCTTCATAGTAAAACTTACAATACCTCAACAGCGACCTATAGACGAAGAGGTCCAGTTCCACAACTTCGACTACGAGACCCGGAGGCATTTAGTTCAGTCCCAGACGACAGTGGACTATGCACGAAAGCATCCGGACACACATAGACATAACAAACACACGTCATGCTCCGATAACCAGTATGTGTATCACACATCAAGAAGGGTAAGTGAGAACTGAGAGAACTAAATAATCCTTTCCCACTAAACTATCAGTGGCAGGTGTGATAGTAAAACCATACCGAAACATGGTAGATGCATGTGAATAAAAATGTTATTTCAATAATCGTTATCATCGGCCACATGACGTGCAGTGCTGGACGAGGGCCTCCCCCAGTAATTTCCATGATCATTTGGGGGGTAATGCCAATAATCGCCACGCTTGGCATGCGGGTTGACGATCGCAGTGGTGTTGTGGTTTAACTCACAGACAGCGTTGCTGGGCGTCCTATGGAGACCCTTGGGATTTTACGACCCCCAATGACGGGAAAAGCAGGGCTGGGGTGATGACACATGGAATTTTAAGGTAAGCTACGCCAGTTGTAGGCATGGGGTAAACAATTGGCATAAGAAACTCCCACGCAGCCCATCTCTTAATTGCGATTTGCGATACATAACATGGTACTTAGGTACTACAATATTTTTCGCAGTACCTACATACGCACTAAAAGATATGAAGTGTTGTTGCGTGCGACCAACGTGGCTTTCAAAGGAACACAAAACCATAATAATCTATTATAAAAGCAAAAGAGTCGTAGTAAAAAATCTTAGACAATGATGGGTATATCTAATTCAATGAAGTTTTCAAAAACATTGAGCGTATGACTCACATGAGAGATTCTATTGAAATAATAGCATTATGGTTTTGCTGTAAAGAAACGTAATAGGTGGGTATTATGTGGGATCTAAGTACGTAGTAACAAAGTTACATAATGCTAGGGAATTTCTTCGTCGTGTTTGGGACGATATAACGAACTATGTATTTTTTTAGTTTGAAAGTGTACCGGCGCTTCATGTTCACCCCACATCGGAACATCGGAAGGCATATCGACCGCCAGCCACAGCGCCGCATCTAGTCACCCGAAAGGACCAATACAAGCGTCACTTTCTAAAGGAACAACACGTTGTAAGTACCTAACAAATAGGCCCACTAGTACACACTGTTTTGATATCTACTCTAATAGTTTACTTTATCTTTCCAATATCCCTTGTCCTCTCATGTGACAACCGTCTTGTACATTTGAGGTATGGAGCAACTGCTAGCAGCTGTTGTTGCCATTTGGCATCCATGCGAGGAAAATAAATCGCGATGTTTATTTAAACGCGTACAGTTATGTTATGGCACGTGCGGTATGCAAGCCTATTTAAGATTTAAATACGGTAGTGTTGCAATGTCCGAAAAGTGGAATGAGAGGATTATTTGTAATCTTATGAAATCTATTTAGCGTTTATACAGGCTTGTGCGTGACCATATAACTTGGATACCCAGCTCTACTCTTAATTAATACATATAACAACTATTGTACTTATTTTATCAGTCTCCACAAGAGCCGAGCTTCGTCAAACCCTTGCCCCCATTGGACACCACGTATGAAGGTTTCGAGAAGCTTCTAGACCCTTACCTCACCACGTCGCGCCTGCACCACCGCCCCTACACCGCTGACCAGCTTGCGAGACCTGCAGCGGAAGCCGCAGTCACCTACTACACATATTCTGATGTGCCCTGGGTAAAGTAGATTGATACCTTCCTTAAATGGGAGGTTTATAATAGAACAGTCCAAAAAATGTAAATGGCCTAACTGGACCAAGGAGATCCTTAACACTTTCATCGTCATCATTAGCCACATGACGTCCACAGATGGATGAGGGCCTCCCCCATTTCTATGATCAATTGAAGGGAAATGCCGCAGTAGTGTTGTGGTACTCCCAGAGAACACTGCCCACCCGTCCTCTGGATGCCTCTCGGTTGCCTCTTACGACCCCAAGACGGGAAACGTTGGGCTGGGGTGATAACACAGCTATTCTATTCGCCGTCACCACACGGCTAACACATTACTTCAGAGTTATTTTGTTACCCTCCATGGACAGTGACTGGCAACGCTAAGATAGGTACAAGTGGCAAGTGTGCTTCACTGTTTGTATCACTCGTAAGAGTATTAATAATAATTGACTTTTTATTACTAATTCACATGTCGGCGCATCCAGGTGAGACGATCGAAACCGAATGCCGGCGAATGGATATTACCACTGAAGATGCCATGCCCGATGCGAGACCGTGAGCAATTCAAGCATCCCACCAGAGAGATCCGGACACACAACAGACTGTCATGGGTGCCAGGGTAAACACACAGAAATTTGCGTATAGCTTTTCATTTACCTACTCTCTAAGAATCGGATAACTATTGTTTTAGACGGTAACTGATCATCGTCATATCGTATATTTAAACAACCCTTCTATTCCATTATTGCAGATCCTTTCGAACGGAATTCCTGGATAACTTCGAAAATGCAAAACCGATGTCGCAAGTTTCAATGGCGCCTCACATTCAAGATTCGGACGTAAAAGCCTTTTACGACTCATCTCTAGCAGAGATGCCTACCAACGCCCCTGGAGAGGAGTGGGCTATCAGAAGCCAGTACTCCACTGAAAACAGTGTAGTGGGATCCAGAACACCGATTTGTGCAACGATCCGACAACATGTGGAGAAGAACAAAAGATTAAATGCCAAGTGAAATGTAAAGCGAATTAAAACACAATCTACATTTTTCCACATTCAATGTTTTTTTTTAAACCATTTGACGTCCCCAATGCAAGGCCCAGTTTTTCAATCAGCTCAGGCTCAAACTCTCGTTCCTCACACGCGACACCACCAGAATGACACCATTAAGGGTAAAGTACGACTAACAAAAAAAAATATAAAGTCCCAGCCTGCATAGCTCAACAATTCATTATTTAAATAATAATTACATTAAATGTAATATTTTTTTATGTAACAAATTTTGTACGTGAAAATATTCTAACATCATCTAAGTGGTGATATTCCGGTGGAAGGAACGCAGTCTTTGACAATCGTCTGATTTAATACAGTCTTGTAAATAGATAACTAAAAGTTATTACTTAACCTAGATTGACAAAATCCTATAAATATCACAGACGTGTCTTGTCAACAAAATAGGTAACCTGGAAGAAATCACCTTCAGCGATAAAGTCGCCTTATGTACTCTGAACATTGTCTTATCAGTGTATCTTTATATAATATCCAGTATAAAGTAATAATATATTCATTCATAAAGTTTAATACGTTATACTATTTACTATCTATCGGCTAATAATAGAATGTACTTATAGGCTATAGTAACGGTCTTAGAAACGTTGTTGGGCTCGTCAATATGGACAAGTTTTACCATGGCGCCAATGCAAGGAAATGAAAAAAAAATGTAGTAGGTACATTACATAAATGTTTCTAAATACATTGCTCGGGGTCTTTTTACACGCAGCATGTATAGGTTATATTTTATCCCTATTTCCAACGGAAATAGGAAAAAATTAAGCAGCTTGCTGAAACGAAACAATCCGAATGAAATCGTGGTGCGTCCAATAATAGGTATATTACAAAACGATAAAGTACCTACAACATTTTAACAAGCGTGAATTCAACCGAGTTACTTCTGGTGCACTAATTGGCAAAATGTTCCTTGCTTGTTTATACTAGCAAGTCAAAAATAATGCACCACCGGACTATGGCCTGTATTCTAAAACAATACCTCTCGTCAAGTAATTATTGGCCTACTTTATTAGTGTTTGAGTAAAAGAGACAGTATAAGCTCATGTGATAATTTAGTACCATACCGTCCCTTGTCATCTCAGGTCCTAACGGTCATGATAGAAGTTCTGCTCTCCCAATTAGGGATGCGGGGAGGGAAACGTGACGTATCTATATGCACATATATTGTATATGTAACTCCATGAGAAAATATTCCCAGTAAGTATAGATATTGTTCAAATAGTCCCTAATTGATAATACAGCGAAATTTCGCAGGTAGCATAAACTACTATTGAAACTTTCTTCATACCTCTGGGAGCGCGTGATATTTTCTCGCTACTTGCTATTGTGTTGGGCAGTCTCGGTGCGCCGAGAGCCGCGGAAACACATGTATCGTGTAGTTTGACTATTTTAATATAACTTATTTAGATATAATAAAGTGCCATACGACAGCGATTTTGTGATAGACTGTTCCACAGACATTTTTGAATGACAAAATGCTGGTCATATTTTTGTTTTCGACTCTGACGACGGCAATGGCGGCTAACCAAGCTTTGTACAATGATAGTGAACAAATAGTAAGTATTTACCTAAAGTCAATTTTTTCAGAACCGAACGTAAGTTTTTTTAAACACAATGAACAAGCCATTGGCCACCATGCTGCCTAATGTTAACCAACGATGTTTAGTGTAAGGCCCAAGTCTGCTCATTTCAAAAGTAAGTAATTTTAAAATTATCCATAATTGTCTCAAAATAGTAAGTGTCTTATTGCTAGCATTGGTGTATTATGGAATTAGTAAGTAAGGTAATAGAACCTGTGACTGACTCAAAACGCGAACTGAAAAGAAGCTTGTAAGTTAATCCTTACCGAATAGGGCAACCTTTAATGATTAGGTGGATACTTCCGGTTTGGAATTATTGACGCGATAATCCCTCAGTCCACTAAAATCCATTAACCACTCTTGTGTCCAATAGGATCCATTACTCGACGAATAAAGTTGGTGACACAGTGATAGAACAAGTGCCTAATACTGTTGAAGCTTGGCATTCTCGTTTAAAAAAAAGTGTCGAAAGTAAAAAACCAAAGGAATAAATGCTAACATTTGCTAAATGTTTGAAAAAAATATGCCTAATACTCTTCCATAAAGAATCCCATAACAAGAACGAGAAAACCCCTCACAATCAAATCAAATATGACGAATTTATCCAAGAACTTTTTATTATATATAAAACCATCATGCATCCACCATCTCTGACAAACCATTTATCGCAATCGACTATCATTATTGTGCCAACATAATAAGTGCTTATTGTGCATTTTTATTCAGTAACACGTATTTATGGAGTTAGTGACCGGATGTTTTAAAATATTTTGTTCAGTTCTCTTCGCCCTTGTTATTTACACGGGTAGCGGTATATAGCTTCAATCGTGCGCCAACTTTCAAACTATACGATAAACGATCAAACGGAAATTGTTTCATGGTTGATGTACGGAGGGCCAAGTCTATTATTTAAAAAACATTATCACCCTGGAAACAGTGGGAAACAAACCAGGCTAAATAAAAAAATCCCTGACATATTTTACAGCTCATAGAAACCTCGAATGTCGTCATAGAGCTTGGCCGTCGTGTTACAGTGTCACATATTTCCCTCTCCTCACTACGGATAATACCTATATAGTAGTAGTATGTTTTTAATGATGCATTGAGATATATGTATTCTATTCGCCTTCACCACACGGCTATACCAATTGACTCGTACCTAATGAAGTTTTACAGAGAACGCTATTACGATAGAAATAGTATTTGCAATAGCAGCATTGGCCTTCAGGTTCGGTTTCCATCAATTGCACCTGAAGTATTTTCCCTAGGGACTCTATGTCTTAACATCCTCAGTTTTAAGACCTAAATATATGTAAACATATGACATTGGACAGGATATTTTATTTGCTCCGGTAGAAAATGTATATCTATTACTCCTGGGGGTAATACTTCGGAAGCAATAGATAGACTAACCCCCTAATCTTCTTTTTTACATGCATAATTGTTACTCTTTATTAATAGTTTTTAAATTAGTGTTTTATTGTCATAGTTTAGTTGTTTTTAAGTTCAGTGCGGAAGGGGTCACCCACTTACCTACCTCATCCCTGACCACCTAGGGAGCCAGGATGTGGCTGAAGACCAGCGCTGCGCAGGATCACAATCCTCGCTGAGCACAAGCTGAGACCACACCCTATTGTCTCATCATGAACATTATATGTCAATAGTATTACTATGTACATATCAGCAATATACATGTACCACCTCTGTTTATGAGACAATAAACGTTTTCTCTTAACCCCCTGTGAAAGTTGCTCCTTACAGTGTACTACGAGAGCAACGCGATCGACAGCCGCTGGTTCATCCTGCAGCAGCTGGTGCCGGCGGTGCGCACGCTGCAGCACCACGTCGCACTCCGGCTCATACCGTTTGGTACGGCTTATGTAAGTCTTATTTAATAAAATATGTCATAACAGTAAAAGCTTTCGGTTTTCTATTTATTTCACTAATTAACTATCTGAAATTTTCGGAGTACATAATTCAGCAGAGCTTCAAACTTGCCTGAATGTATAAATAAATGAAAGTAACAAGCAGGATTATAAAATATCAAATACTAGAAACCCCGATCGACGTTGGTTTGTCCTATAGTACATATAGGTATTTATTTATTGATTTCGAAATTGTATAATTTTACGCACAATTTTCTTATTTTTTCTTACCCTATCAAAAAAAGAATTAGCGGAATCGACCCAACAGTAAATAAAATTTTTAATCCACTCCTACAATATGGGTATCAAATGAATGAGCTTGTAAAGCTTATGTCTAAAAATAAAGAGACGTGTGTGAATTTTTAAATGTGCATTTAAATAACATATTTTTTTAAAAAACTTTTTCCTTTATTTATTTATGGGTATATGAATTTATTCTTGTTGCAGAGCTTAAACCGTGGTCTAGAAGGATTCGAATGTCAGCACGGGCCACGGCAATGCCACGCGAACCTAGTGCAGGATTGCGCGCTCAGTGCGATGTGGGAAGCCACAAGCCTCCAAAAGGCAGAATATGTCGCATGTGAAATGGGCAGGAACGCTTCTGTAGATGATTTAGCGGTAGGTGGTACTGAATATGTACTTTAAAAATGTGGTTCATCACTTACTTAAAAGATAGGTATTATTGGCAATTACGAATAATCCCAATACAAACGCGAAACTTTAGATGGATATGTGCTTCATTTACGTTAAACAAGTAGGTATGTCGCTTGAAGTACCTAATATGCAGTATTTTCTAGACTCCTATCTATGTACCACCCACCCACTATTGTGTGACTACTAGCATTGAAGTCGGATGGGGAATGTTAAGCCGGTACGAAGAACTTAATAAACACATTGGTTTAAAATGAATAAATAAATATCCGTATCGATAAAAGCCCCCTCTAAAAATCGACAGAATTAACAACCAAGTAAATTTTTATAGTGCGCGAGAGAAGCGGTGAGTGACTTAGCGCACTTAAAGAACTGCATCAGCTCGGTGAAGGGCACGCTGCTGCAGCTCAGCTCCGAGTACCTCACGCAAATCGCGCAGCTGAAGTTTGTGCCCGCAGTTACCATTAATGGGGTGAGATTTAATTAGAATAGTAACGCTTTGTTGTTGTTTGTTTAACGAATATTTTCGATGTGATTAAAGAGAAGTTTGCTTGTTACTCTTTCACGCGAAAACAACATAAGCATCATGAAACTTTCGACACATATTCTTGGAGGTATTAGAAATATTCTTTTGATCCAAAAATTCTTACGGGAACGGAATACACCGTGGGTAACATCGCGGAATTCAGATCGTAAATTATAACTCTGCAGAATGCGGATGGATCTACATGTTTAACCACTGTGCTTGACTAGTGGTCAGAACATCTGACTATAGGATTTCAAAACACTGTTCGATATACAATGATAATATAGCTTAGTACATACATATTGGTATGGGACCATCTTTCTTTATGAAAAGTTTAACTCAACCCGGCTACAAACTGATTAATGTACGTATCCCTACAAGATATAGATTGCCTACACATTAAGCATTGAACTTAATGGAAAAAAACATTTATTTCAGGTTTCTTTTTATACAGTAGAAATAATAGGGATTTTTTGACGTTCCGTTGAAAGATCGCCATTTCAACAGGAAATATGATTTCAACAAGTCGTTAAACTCGAGTTGAACTAATCGGAATATTTTTTTGCGGGTTCATGCACCCCGCCAGTATAGCACACGCCAAAAGTCCTTGCTGCTATATAGCAGTATGTACGTATGTATAAGTCCATCTATTGATCTTAAGGTCTTTACCTTAGGGGCATAGATGTCTATGCATTATCCAAACACTTTTATTAAGTTCTGTACAGTGAAAATAATGACAATAATATTGTTCATAATAGCAATATAGACAAGCATATGACAATACTTACAATCCAATTACACATACCGAGTTACAAATGCATAGATCTATTACCCCTGGGGATTTCTTCACGAGAAATATATGGACTAACCGCATTTCTCCCATAATGTCAGGTATATGACAGCGAGGTGCAACAGAGCGCGCTGCAGGACCTGACGGGGACTCTGTGCTCGCGTCTGCCGCCGCTGCCGGACTGCGCCGCGCACTACAACCGCCTCGCACTCGATAATATACTAGCCGACACCGTGGACTACAAAACTTTATACTGATTAACCCACTTACCAATAAACGCACTGTCATTTGTGTCAAAGATACACCTCAAACTAGTTATTGGGTATTAGCTGTGTGCAAAGCGAGTAGTGGCAGACAGATAACGACCGCAGCGCACAACACGGCACAAATTGGAAACAAGTGCGGATGATCAGCTGTCAAAAGTGTTGATTGCAGTACAAAATCAAAGCAAAGAAATGGGCCATGACTGTTGTTGCGTTGTAAACTTTTTAACGTGTTGCGTTCTTACATCCTCTGCTAATACTAATTGGTTATCTTTTATCGCAGTTTGTGGTTGGAAACTAATATTATGTGTAGTAGTTTCAAACCCGGTTTTTATTATTGTATTAGGTAATTTTACAAACTATTGAATAAATTTCACTTCAATATTGTCAACAATTTTTATTCTTTGTTTTTATTTATATTGGCAAAGAAAACTAACAATATTAACATTGTTATTATTTGACAGCTTCCGCAAATGTTGTAAACGCTACGCGTCGCCACCGTCGCGCACATAGCCAATATATGATGCAAGGGACAACTTGTGCTGAGCTTCGTATAAAGACAGAATTATTCGTAAGGTCCTTGTACCCTGTGAATCCAATACACTGTAACTATCAATTTTGTAAAAAGGTTTTTTTTAAGTTCAGCCAACAATTTTCTTTATAAGTTTTATAGTGTTTAATATCAAAATAAACAATACAATAAAAGCAATACTCGATATTGGAGTGTTTTGCTATTTTAACCCTTCAAACTAAATGAAATACAGAGTCATTCACATTGCGATATCTCAGTAATTTTCATACAAAGTTAAAAATCTGTGAATGTGAGTTCAAAATAAATCAAATGAGCGTTATTAATCCAATACACTGTATCAGCAGATAGTGTATTGGATTCACAGGGTACCTATGTATGTACGAGTATAACATGAAACATTTATAAATCTCAAAATGTTTTGCTGTTAGATGTTATAATACATTAACTAAATCGAACGTTATTATGTATTATGAAGTATTTGGGTTAATGGGCTAGCAATTTCTTAATGAAGAGCAATTAGGGGTCAATCAAAAACTTCAGGTAATTTCACAACGTCAATTACTAGGCGTAGACCGCAGATTCTACAAATGCATGCTAGCTAGTAGAGTAGAGTAGGGTTTTGGGAATTTGTGGGTATGTCCCATTTGTTCTATAGAACAAACTTCTCTCTCCCACTTTTTCTAGAGAAAGAAAAGGGCTATATTGTTCAATAAAATCATGTTCTATAGAACAAATCGGACTTATCCGAATTTGTTATTCAATCGTCTGATGGAGCGACGGTGGATACCAACTGGGCAAAAAGTCAGCCTACTGTAACAATACACCCATTTTTATCTCTTTTATTCCCCCCGTATCCTATATACATGTTTTAAATTCATGTGACACGACTAAGGCAATTTCTCACATTTTTGATACACCAAATAATAATCCAGTTTTCTTTTTATTCGAAATGTTTATTCGGGCATAAATAGATAATTATTATAAAATACTTTAGTCTCCTACAACTACTACTAAACATAATAATGAAGAAGCCATGAAGCTAGGCTCATAGCTAGCCTACGCAAAGCACATCACGAACAATGATACACAAGAAACTTAAAAATAATCTTAATAATATTCCTACTAACAATTTATACGAAAGTTTTGAATTATTAAATATAATGTGACTTTGTTACTTCTTCACGGAAAAACTATGTACTCAACGGATTTTGTTGTAATTCGTTGGGAATATGAAGCTTTAGCTAGTACTTTATATTTTATGTAAGCACGTTGCAATCTTGTCAATAAGAATTTAGACAAATTTAAAATTGCTTAGATTATATTACAAAGGTGAAACTTGAAGTTATACGAGTATGACATAAAAATTGCGAAAATTACTCTATTTAATTTTATTAGCTTGTACCACTAAATAAGAGCAAATAACACTCAACTTGCAGAATGCTTCAAAAGGGTTTAAAGAATCTTACAGCATCTGCAACGCTTTCAAAAACTACAGCTGAATTTGAGCCTAATATACTTCAGTTAAAAAAAAACTTGAAATGGCTCTGCGGTACTATTCTACGCGTTGGGCGAGTTCTCCTCAATCCAAGTGCGGTAGTGTGCGACGTTGGTGTACACGCTGGGCACTCCCTCGCTGCCGCAGTTCTCAGAGCCGAATGACACGATGCCGATCTAAGGGTACAAAGACAATTTTACATATTGAAGTACGTATCAATCGTACACCTTGTAAAACAAATGATATCGATATGTCACACACATTACATACATTGTTTTATTCAACTCTTTTTTAAATATCTGCGTTGTAATTAGCCATGTTCGTGACACACATTTGATTAATTAAAATAATTATTATAAAGCTTAGATACTATTTCTTCAGTGAACGGATTATATGAAGCAAAAAACTATTTCTCAGGAACGATATAGGAAATCGTTGTATAAAGTAGTAATAATTAATCTGTGAACATGCCACTTAGTGAAATAATTCACGTTCCTTGCACACAAAACTAAATCACCTTCATCGACTAAAAACTATGATGAATTCGCTTGTGGGAATTAAAGACATGTCTCGACTTAAGTGTAGTTTTATTTTAAGTGTCTTGGATTTCCTTTCTCCTTTGATTTAATAAATGAACTGAAATTCAGTGATAATCCCACCACCACCCAAGCCCTACCTGCCTCTCGGCGTACGGGCAATTCTCTGGAGACGTGCGCATCTACTTGCTTTTGCCTCTTTTCAATGCACACGTTTTCTTGACAAATTATCTTTAACGGTCCCTGTTTTGTTGCCAACTCTCCCCCTTCTGGGGCATGACGACCACATTACGGAGACTTCGCGTCGGGGTTAGTAAATGAACTAGTGGACTGGCGCAACACTGTGTACCAAAGTGCGTAGTGTACCTGTACAGCCTTGCCGCCCCTTGTAACCAGCAGTGGGGCCCCGCCAAAGCCGGAGCAGGCGTCGCGCCCCGCCTCCCCGCCGGCGCACAGCTGGCCGCGCCCCACCGGCACCGCGGCGCCGAACACGCGCTCGCACGACGACAGCGGCAACACAGGCACCTCCAGGTTCTGCTGACGACTCACCTGGGAACCGCGTGCATGATGAACTGAGTGAACCGTACTGCACGTTTAAAAGGACAGCGACAATAGAATAGATTATTATAGGTTCTGTTCCCGGCTTACCTGGGACGGCATAGATGACATTGATTGAGTATTGACTAAACGATGGGCTCACCCCCTGTCACGTTGGGTTAAATACGCTTGGTGAACCGTGGGCATTTGCTTATTGAGCAAGTGCCTCTGCCTACCCCGCTTTGGGATTAAAAGGCGTGAAGTGTATTTATTTTTATTGACTATAATATTTAGGAGGGCGAAACTAGTGCTATACTCTACTTTCATAGTGCGAACCGCCAGGATGTGGAATGACATGTCGGAGTCTGTGATTCCTGCGCAATACAGCCTGAAGGTCTTCAAGTCGAGGGTGAATAGGTACCTAATGAACAAGTGTGCTCCATCGTAGACCACATCGCTGCTTAACATCAGACAGGATGGTGGCGGAACGCTTGTTAATTGTGATAAAGAAGTGCTACCTAGAACTATCATAAAGAAATATCAGAGCCTTTATCAAGAGCAAAACAAGGTTTTCAACTCGTTCCTGGGGACCAGAACAGAAACCACACATCTCAGATTCTCCATTAGCATCATATATTCATATGCGAGTTCATATCCACCAATAAAAACATAGGTATTTATAGAATCAATAAAATACCACATTAGTCTGCCCGGAGAGCTTGCCCCAGCCCACGAGCAGAGCACGCTCGCCAACTGACACTTGTGGGTTGTCGTTTAGGCAGATCGGCGCGGCCGCCACTGAAAAAAAAAACATTTTAATACAATCTCAATATGTACATATTTCATATCTAATGTTTATTTTAAACATAGATATAAGAGTTTTTGTACGCCAATAAGCACCATTCACAATATTACCAAACAGCTGTACAGGAAGATCTATATACAAATTTTGCTAAAAAGTCGCCGTAAAAGGCTTATAATAATAACCGAGTCTCATAACTGCACTATATTTATAGATTATTTAATCAGTCGTGCGTGGCACATATTATATTATAACGCAGCATTAAGAGCTAGCTCACTATCTCGATCAAAATCTTAGCACCAGCGTGGTAAGCAGAAATATCGTTTACTGGTTGTCCTATTGTAAAAGCGCGGTTGGTTTATTAGCCTGTGCAATTCCCCGGCCTACTCTCCAAAATGCACCCCATAGAAGCTACATAGGCACGCAAACATGCAGCGCTGTTCTACGCTTATGTCAATGTGGAAGAAAACTCATGAACTAATGGCGCTAGCATGGCTTGACCCAAAACAACACTATTGGTTAATCATTTGTCACAAGTTGCCTTTCTTTTATTGGTTCATAATGGGTCAAGCATAAGACACGCATTCTGCATTCAAATGTGCGTTTATTTCCCTTTTTGTACTACCCCTATACCACTCGTAGGCAGCTTTAACAACAACATGAGTGCAATATATGAATAAATAAATCAGTCTTACCAGTAAACTTGATATCGTCAGCGAGCACAAGCAGCGCGACGTCGTGGCGGAACACCTGCGGTTCGTAGCCAGGGTGCTGCACGACGGTGGCGACGCGTAGCGCCTGCGTGGGCGGAGCGCAGAACTCGCCTGCGCAGTCCGGGCTGCGAGCCACGTCCCACTCTCCCACTACTACTGTGGACCTGTACAGTAACGTAAAGCTAATTTTAACGCACTCTTCTATCGGGTGCATTTCGGAGAGTGTGCTACGGAGTTGCATAACCTAATACCCCCACCATAAATACACCTGGTATGGATGGCAAAACGTCATCCATACCAGATGGATTTGAAACGGTTTTCGTCTACTTTCATAGTGCGAACCGCTACGATGTGGAATGACTTCGTCTGTGTTTCCAGCGCAGTACAGTCTGAAGGTCCTCAAGTCGCGGTTGAATAGGTACCTCATGAACAAGTGTGCTCCATCGTAGACCACATTGCTGCTTAACATCAGGCAGCATGGTCGTCAAACGTTTGTTCCTAATCATAAAAAAAACTTCACCAGTATGGAAGAAAACGCCAAGTCCAATGCAAATGGCGCTTCGTACGCTTCATAGCGTTGCAATACTCTCTCTCCGCCTCGTGAGATAAAACAAGGGCGGTAAGCCCTTATAAATACTTTTTTAATGAAACAAGGAGGACACTAGCCTAATGTACTTTTATATTTGCGCTATTTTATGTTTGTTTTTTCGTTCATTACAGATTACCGGTAAATTACATTTAAAAATAATAGAAGCAGAGAATAAAAACGAAAAAAAAATTTACGGGAAACTATTTTAAAGAATACTCACAGTTTGTACCCGTCAGGGTTGGCGAGAGCGCAGTGGGCGGCCGTCAGCACAACTGATTTGGAGATGATGGACCCACTGCATGCGAAGCGGACACTGCCGGTCTCCTTGTCTTTAAATAAACATAATGTTAATATTATCACTACATTACATGAATATACCAATCCAAGTAGGCTCCAGGGGTCTAAATATCAAATCCTACGTGCTGGTACACTGTGGAAAGGTTTTTCATGCCCATGACTTGCAAATATAAATAACCAGAAGTCTGATTCCAGTGACAAAGTTCAGTCTACAGATTTATCACAGAAACACAGATCACCTGTGGGGTGATACGTCTAAAATACTTAGCGATATTGTTTCTAAGTACACACATCAAAAGTGTCTAGGGATCAAGTACATTTTAGAAGATTGCAATCAAGAATATCTATATATATAAAAGAAAGTCGTTTTAGTTACTCCACTTATAACTCAAGAACGGCTGAACCGATTTGGTTGAAAATTGATGGGGAGGTAGCTTAGAACCGGGAGGCGGACATAGTATACTTTTTACCCCGATCCTGTTGGTCGCGTCGCTATATAGAGGGTGTTATAGTTTGGATGAAATACTGAAACTACGCGAATGAAATCGCGGGGCGTCCACTAGTATTTTATAAAAACTGAATTCATTAATATTTTATTCAAAATGTGGTGATAAGTCATTGATACAGGCATGGGGAATTAGGTAGATCCAGAAGATTAGATTTGATTTAAATAAATTAGATTTTTTTAGAGCTAAAAATGTTCGTGATCCTTAAACACTTTTGATGTGTGTATGGATTCCTTTTATATTGTGACGAAAAATAAGTCTTATCTTATTCAGACGATAATGTTTAGACAGATGCTATCATGTATTCATACCCACCGCAGTAAAAAGTGCATTCCATTTAACGCTATTACAAGATCACCAAACTACTGACATCTGAAGCCCGTATTCTGCAACTATTCCCAAACAGATTAACTGGTCAAGTAACGTTGTCTAAGAGAAACTATGCTACACTTGAATAGTGATTACTTTAGAGTAGGACCTTTCAAGACATACGTGTAAAGCCGACACGCGCGAGCCATGGATGTGCTCCGAGGCCGTCATGACGTCCTGGCGGGTGGTGCACCATGCTGTGGCCGCACGACGACGAGCCCGGAGGATAGAGCCGCGAGCACTCGCAGGACGGACAGCACACGTACTGTTCACCCTTGTAGTGGCCGCACGTCAGCTCGTTCAGACGGTGGAAGTACCTGGAAAACATTTCAGTTGTAGCAGTAAACAGATGGTTTTGTGCACGATTGCTGCATAACTTAGGCAATACAGTCTTAAGAGTTAATGTTTACTTAACGGCGTCGCCCTGATATAATATTATGTAGACTAGATTGATTCCCTATTACAGTTAACGCCGGCCCGCCACTGCAAACACCATATTACTATGTTTATTTATTATGAGTATAAAGATGTTAACCATTTACCTAAGTATACGTTTTATACAGAGTGCAAAAATACCCCGAGCAATGGTCTTAGAAACGTTGTTGGGCTGGTCCATATAGGGGAAATTAAAAAAAAAATTCAATCCACATACAAAATCTTATCTTACGAGGCAAAATATTGTCTATTTTGTATGGAGATTGACGAACATAACAACGTTTCTAAGATCATTGCTCGGGGCCCTTTTACACGCAGTATACGTACGTACCTATCGGAAGAGAAACAAGACACGTCCATCAGATCCTCGAGAAGGCCGCAAGAGCTGATTGGAACACACACAGTGTTCTCGGGACACGAACCCTGAAAGTATGTGGTACACAAAACATTTCAAAACCGGGGCTTCATGAATTAACCATTCAGTATATTGAATAAATAGGCGCTATCATGTCTGTCTGACAAAATACAACACTTATCATTCTCCCCACAACTTCTAATAATGACTGAAAGTGCTTACAAAAACGTTACGTTGCAATATTTGTAAACAAAAATATATATCTTCTCTAGGTGAGTAGTGCACCTTTAGTAAAAATTACTGATTTGATTTTTTCTAGGAGTACCAGCGTTATAATCCCTTTTGAAACAGTGGTATACCCAGTAGTGGTATGGTTACTAATTCTTAACCGTAATATCACAGGTGGTAAAGTATATTCTTTTCAAGCCATACACGCAAAATCAGCTGGATATCCAGAGATTCGAAATCTTACCTTCCTAATTTTGTCTAAGCCGTTTGTCGATTCGCCTTCCATCTGGCTGTCGCCCATGTCGAGACTTAAGGAGATGCCTGAAATGTTTCAAAATGAGGAAGTTAAACTTTTAAGAAAGTGGTTTGATTATTTGAAAAAATCGAAAGGTAAGGTACTACAAGTAGGTATCACTTTTCTAAAACTTCCGTTTACTAACTAATTGACATTATCAATACAGTTCATAATCGCATTGCAAAAGCTATCTACATTGTTACGCAAGCATGCAACAGTAAATAATGACAATAGAGATGTCCACAGGTTGGTTTCATAGTAATTACTTGATGCACGACATAAATGACATTGCTGACATTTGATAACACATAACGATGCGTATTATTAGAAACAAGGTAAATAAAGGTAGCAACAAAACCTCTAAGTTGCCAGCCTAAAAGGTGTGTCACCAATATGTGACAGAAACGGTTATTCCGATCCCGATATAACCGATGGGCTACTCCCGAAGAAGGAATAATATTGATGAAAAGATATGGATAGAATATGGAAGATGAATTTTCAATCAATGAACTATAAGTTCTATAGAAATAACCAAACATGAAACACTGCAGTTCCGGAGGTAGCTGTACCATGTACTTAATAATATATTGTTTCAACTGTATGACATACTGAAACTACGCGAATGAAATCGCGGGGCGTCCACTAGTTACATATAAACAATTTAACAGAACGTCGTTATGCAAAGTGGACAGGAGAGTAAACAAGGGCAGTGACAGTTATCCGTCAAGTATGAAAGTATCGATTCAAGTATTATAATAAAGATGAAACTCTAGAAAAATAGCACTTACAAGCAGCCCCGCTCTTCAATTGTTTATAATATAAATACTGGAAACATAGAATATTTCGCAAACGGCGCAATGCCACTTTTCAAAGCTCATTAGAGCAAAACCAGGAGAGAGGAGCATGATAAAAAATGGTTTAACATTAAGTTAAGCCTTTGTAGAGGTACAACACTATGCAAAGTATATGTATATAAATATAATGATGTATGTATGATATGAATTTATACAATGACTAGATAAAACCTACAATTCAGTTTTAGTAGCCTTCAGGTACTTAGCAAAAATTGTTACAATGAAATTTTCATAAGTTAATTTTATAGCATTTTACAAATTATTTTATTTATTGTGCGTATTATTTAATATATAATATGATTGTGATACATGCGCGGAGTACCTGCGCATGTACCTAGTGCGTCAAATATCTGCCAGATATCAGTCGTTATAGGCAAAGGCTGGACACGTAATAAAGTTGTAGTCGCCGTAACGTGCAGTTTGTCAGAATGATTTTAGGAAAAAAACCGCAAGCACATCAAACAACAACCTACGCTATGGCAATCAATACATAGCATAGACGCTTTCTCGTTATCCCTACGTATGCTTACATTTTAAAACTACGCAACGGGTTTTGATGCAGTTTTCTTGAAAGTGATACCTGAGTAAGTTTTGCATGCTTAAATACATGTATATAATTGTAGAGAAACACTTTAATAATGTTTACAGGCAAAACAACGTTTTCCGAATCAGCTAGTTATTGCCCTTAGTTCCATTTCGTAGCTGAATTTGGTAACTGGCTACGACTTGGGAAAGAAGAGACCCATTTCAGCTGACTACGTACCAATCCTTTTCCGTAGCGTAGCTAACTACCAAGTTCAGCTACGAAATGGGCCTAAGGGAGTTATTATAGCAAGTAGTTTTTATACATAACAGAATGTATTACATTAAGTCATAGTCTAAGTAACTACCTCGTATAACATATTAACGAATGGGTAATACTTACTTCCAAACTGTGCTTCCACACTCCATTGCAGTAAACAAAAGCTCCAGAGTAATCTCACACTCATCGTAATTTATTTTTAGCAATTTAGTTATACTTCGTCACTCACTCACACCTATAGTGGAAATTAAATATTAACCAGTTGCAGTAGAGTGCCGGCCACGCATGCGCGGGCCAAAACAAAAATGATGCCATGTAAAAAACCGTGGTCCATGAAACGTGCGCGGACGCAGGCAGAGGCGCCCAACCGTGGGAACCGCGCAGACACCACATATTTGACCTGTGGTGTCATTCGACACAGCTTGGGACCATAACATAAAAGAGTAGGTATTCTTTATAACACGAGGTTGTTACCGCGCCTAACACAAATTATTGTTAAAATTATTTCTATATGATATCCTTTCGACGATCTAAATAATTACCAAAAAGATAAATACTTATCAGTGTTCAATGAATCTGCATGCTACAACACTTTGTAGTATTTTAATGTGTAAGTTCAAATTAATTAGTCAAAGGTACTGGTATTTTCTGCAAAATTTAAAAATAGTTGCCAATCCCTGAATGTCAGGTGCATAATAAAAAAATACGAATTAGCTGGGTAGACCTACCTAAATAACTTATTAGTCATAGCCTTTCGGATCGTAAAAAATATGCAAAAATATCCAAATCACGAATCAAGTCGGCGGCCGCTCACTTTGCGGAAAAAAGTGCTTTTCAGTTGGCATTTTTTCCTTTTCCTCTAGGCAGTCTCCAATTATTTTTTCATGCTCACCAATATTTCATACCAATCCGAGCATGATAAAGTTAAACAGTTTGAGTGACGCAACGGGTAGGTACAATTCGTCACAAATAATGACTGTTTGATTCACAGATATGTGTTTTATGTTGACGGTCACACGCGACTGCTCCGCGGCGGTGGTCACGTCAGCAGTGCTGGGTGACAGGTCTATTGTCCGAAACGAGTGAAAAATTACTTCCTAATCAGATAATAAGGTAATTTCAGACAATTAAAAGCCGAAATATGTATCACTGTGTCGTTTGACCGACAGCGTGACTCATGGGCGGCCTTGATTCTATTAGAAACGGTCAAACAGGCAAAAAAAACATCGAATATCTGTACGGTGTCTATCTAGATATGGCATTGAAACAGATGGTTCGGTCATACGACCTTAACCACTATCACAGTCCCATAAATTATATACATTCACAAACCTTATTTCAAAACACCTAAAATCAAAATCTTTAAAGCCCTTACTTTAAAGCGTATTAGATCACGAAGCCGTTTATCTCTACTATTTCAAGCAGCTCATTTAAAGCAGCCCTGAGGAATTTCGACTGTAAGGAGATTTAATCATACGGCAGTTCTAAAATTTCAGAATTAAACTTTTATAACTAAACGAGTTTGTGTAAATTTAAGTAAATATATTGAGATGGGGAGAGAAATTATTATTGTTATGTTTTATGATTGTCACTCCACTGGTCGTTTAAAGTCTGAATACTCTTATCGCAGTAGGCACTTGTCTGTAGGCTGTATACCTGCAAAGAGATATACCGATCTTAGACACCTACTGACGTTAGAAAAATATAACTTGTGAGGAGTTTTGATGTGGTATCATCTCTTAGGGGACACATGCAGCCCTAAGAATTAAATTTTTGATTAAATTGGTAAATTGGACATAGGCCTTTCCAATTGTAGACACCCTCAGGCAAGGTGGACTGATGATAAGCGCAAGATGGCTGGCAGAAGTTGGATACGAGAAGCTGAAAACAGATGACAGTGGCGTGCAATTGGAACCTACATAAATTACCACAAAATACTTTATAATCCTAGCCCAGTCCTTGTGAAGATTCAACAAGGCCCCATCTTATTCCACTACAGTTAATTTGATAAGTTTATTGTTATGTAAGTATATCGAAACGAAAGTACCTAAAGACCTTGGAATGTGTAACTCACTTTGGGTCTTTTCACGAAGCAGTTGGCGCAGATCGGGATAGAACATTCGCATCTGTGACAAGATTTTCTAGTCTTCTGTTTCTTTTTCTGTATAACACATTTTAGCGTGATACGTAAATGAAATGATAAGAAGCAGATTACGTACATATTTATCCGTTGCAGATATTATAGATCCCAGAAAAGTGTAACTTAGTCACGTATGTTTAACTTAAGAAATTCTGTTTTTTTTATAATAAATGGTGAGTGTTTAAAAAAAACTCACTCTGAAAAACTTGTTAATCGTAGATATAAAGTTTATATACCTACAGTTTATATGAATACAAAAATCAATACCACTTCGTAGTAATTTTAGGATAGTATTTAAACGTGCATCAAAAAAGTCTAACCTAACCTAACTATAATAATAAACTGTACATCAAAATTACTAACTTGCACACCTAATTGCCATTCTGATGATAACTTTGGCTTTTTAGGTGTGCAAGTTAGTAATTTTGATGTACAGTTTATTATTTTCCGTAATTTTATAACTCAAGAATGGGCTTATCTATCCAAACCAAATGTTTAGGGTTCGTTCGAACTATTTAGTAGATGGTTTATTATATGAAGTTTGCACAATATCGCTGGTTCTTCATTTACGACATGTTTGTAACAAATAATTCAATAAATAGCAGATAATTTTGTTAATGAGGCTTTTTCTGTCAAATTGAACGCTACAATGTTTTTCATCAAGAATGATGTGATATATTAGTAGAGTTATATACTTACTGAATCTATTCTATTTCCATTGTCCATTATCAAGGATAAAGTTCAATACAACTTCATACTGTTTTGCATGGAGCTTTTAGCTGAAGAAAGATGCTTGGTAAAGAAGGAATTTCTTGAAGGAAGACAATATACCTATAAATAATAGCATAATAAGTATTAGCTGGTCGTCCTGAGTTTAAAAAAAGAAACGACAATATATTATTTCTATTTTTTAGGTTTTGGTTGTTCTTCTTTTGAATATTTAGTCTTAAACTGCTGAGACTGCGTCGGATCATTCTGCAAGAAAAACGTACAACTGAACAAAATATAATAATATATATAATCAGTAGCCACAATAATTTGTTACACAGAAATTGGTAACAATTTTAAGAATCAACTTAAATAAATTGCAATAGAGGCCATTTGATTTTAGAATCTCACTCTATTCGTAACTTTCTTAGATAGGATAAAAGTGTAAAATATAAGGCCGCCAAATACCTATATTCTAACAGTGAATGACCTGTAGGAACTAATTAAACTCACCCCAGGACATGTTTTATTGCTGCATGTTTTTGCTTTGTCTTTGTCGTCAGCGCAACTGTGGTCCTGTGAATAAAATATGATGGGTCAACTGCTATCAACTCTAAATTAAAACGTATTATGGTCTTATTTCTTTCGAAACGTATGCGTTACGTACTCGTTAAATAGTACGTAACGCATATGTATGTAGGTACATTAAAATATATGCTTTATGTTTGTTTTATTTAATTTTGCTTATGTCTACCTATATCGATACTGATTTTAGTATTAGCTGACGGTTCAGATTTACTATGCTTAGGTAGAGTTGTAATAAAGGAACTAGCTGGTATTGATTTTTTTACAAATAGACAAACAAGCGTTTGAGTCTAATTCTAAGCGCAAATCCAAAGCACACTTTCCAAAGGGACAAACATTATAAATCAAATAAGTGTAGTAATAGTATATACGTACAGATGTTTGCGCAAGAACCGTACAACCTAATAACACCTACTATTCAATTTCTGTTATGTCTCTGAACATCCTTACTTTAGGTAAGCTATAATGTTTCTTTTTGCGATCTAACCGTATGAGTGCCGCACAGAGTGTGTTTATTATTCATACCGTAGGGCAAGGTGGTGGGTTGTGATCGCAGACATTGGTCTTGCGCCGCGGCGCGGGGCAGGCCGGATTGTGGAAACAGCGGGTAGGCACGGAGCACGGCGCGCCGGTGCGGCTCGGCCAGTAGCACGGCATCAGATACGGGAAGCAGCTGGAGGGCGGCAGGCATGAAGGGCAGTGGGTGCACGTGCGAGCCATCGCCGGCTGACAACGTTGATAAGAAGATTATATAAGTAAAAGAACCTACCGTAACTTGCGATAAATTGTCCTGTGTAACCACCTGTAACGGCAATGGGCTGACTACCGCTCGCGTTGGGTTAAAAGCGCTTAGTGAACCCGTGGGTTCCCGCTTAGCAAGTGGTTTTGCTAACCCCGCTTTAGGATTAAAAGCTTAATTTAGAAACCCGAAAGACATAACTTGAGGTGTAGCACCTTGACCTGAGGATGTTCATATGGCATACCAGTCAGTTACGTACATCCAAACCATCATAAACATTGTTTTGTCCTTGGGTTAACTACTAACAGCTTTATGGTAATGAATTTTATTGGGTATAAGTGTATATTTCAAAATGTTTGCACAGTAGGCAATGTAGAAAAAAGATCAAAATGTCCGATACAGTTCCTCCACTATAAAAACCATGGACGCGTGACCGATATCCATAGATCAGACCTTGAATGAACAGGTCAGTATTCCAGCAGAGGTTCAAAAGGTTATAATTATAGCATCCTTTCAAACGAAATCGGGATTTCGTAACTGGTTACGAAGTCCCGATTTCGTTTGGCTTTCGAATGGATCGTATCTGGATACGATCCATTAATACTTCGGCGTTGTACGAAACCAGTTACAATCAAAACTATGTAGCTAGTGACTTGTGACCTAACATGACTAGCATGATTATACGTTTCAATTACATCTGTACTTAAATAAACCTACCTAGTCTTAAAATAAAAAGTTTTTTTTTATAAATCACTTCAATGTGAAAGTATGCAGTGATATTAATTGCGTAGTGTTCACAGCCGGAAACACATATTAATGTCCATACTGATTATGGCGTGATCAAAATTATGTCACTCACGAGCATGCAAACATTATTAGTAGGTACATAAGTAGGTATATAAGGTAACTAGTGGACGCCCCGCGATTTCATTAGCGTAGTTTCAATATGTCATACAAACTATAGCACCCTTTATATAACGCCACGTCCCGCAGGGTCGGGATAAAAGGTGTCCTATGTCCGTCTCCTAGTTCTAAGCACCCTCCCCACTGAATTGCAACCAAATCGGCTCAACCGTTCTTAAGTTATAAATAGTGTAACTAACACGACTTTCTTTTATATATCGATGGTCCCAATTAAAAATGTCGGTAGTGCAATTTTAGGAATATGTAATAGTGTACTTTTCTACACCGTTAGATTGGCGATATCAAGATCTATAAACTTATACGTATATTACAACACGTAAAGATGTTGTAAATTTGAAGTATGTACCACAAGTAGTTTAGTTTTAATATGCAAAACTATCTTCTCTCCTGAACATGTTCCGTTTTGTAGATCCGACTTTCTTAATAGGGACCATCGATATATAGATTATTTATTTGTACGGTATGTCAATTCAACTGACGAACCGTAAGCAGGTAAACTAGATACAGTAAAATATTATTGGGTCATCGATATCGAAAAGAAATTTGCTGG